>CM062815.1:1012068769-1012338747 GCA_031772625.1 Pinus tabuliformis
TCCTTCAAATCAGACTGATGATGAAGAAGAACCTCAAGAGGCACCAGAGGAACAGACAAGGATAGAAGAGAAGACTCCATCCAGGTATGTTCAAAAGAATCATCCAGAATCTCAAATCTTGGGGCAAAAGGAGGCAGGCATACAAACAAGAAGAACAATTGCAGAAGCTTCAAGCTATTTGGCATTACTCTCCTCCACTGAACCACAAAATGTAAGAGAGGCATGCAAAGATGAATGCTGGGTCAAGGCAATGGATGAAGAACTTGAGAAGATCGAAAAGAACAACACTTGGGAGTTGGTTCCTAGACCAAAAAATAAGAATGTCATAGGGACAAAATGGATCTTCAAAAATAAGTTGAATGAAAATGCGAAGTAATTAGAAACAAGGCCAGATTTGTTTGTAAAGGGTATGCTCAACAAGAAGGAATAGACTTTAAAGAAACTTTTTCTCCCGTTGCTAGACTTGAGGCCATCCGAATGTTCCTTGCTCTCTCAGGCTTTCAGAAGTTCAAAGTATTTCAAATGGACATGAAATCAGCCTTTCTGAATGGAGACTTAGAAGAAGAGGTGTACATTGAGCAACCAGATGGTTTCGTTCTTGGGAATGATCCAAATCTTGTATGCAGACTAAAAAAGGCTCTTTATGGTCTTAAACAGGCTCCAAGGGCTTGGTACTATCATTTGGACAAATATCTTCATCAACAAGGCTTTTCAAAGGGATCAGTAGATAGCGATCTTTATATAAAAATTGAAAATGAAAAATTGCTAATACTTGTTGTGTATGTAGATGATATTATCTTTGGCAGCAATGAAGAAACTATGAGTCAAAACTTTGCCTTGGTGATGCAGAAAGAATTCGAAATGTCATTACTTGGAGAGTTGACATATTTTCTTGGTCTACAAATCCAACAAAATCAAGGCAGTATCTTTTTGTCTCAAACCAAGTACCTCAAGCAGATTTTGAAGAAGTATGGCATGGAAGATTCAAAACTAGTATGTACCCCTATGGTTACAGGATGCAACCTCAGTGCAAATGATGAATCAGCAGCAGTACATCAACCAACCTATAGATCCATGATTGGAAGTCTACTTTATTTGACAGGTACCCGACCAGACATCATGCATGCAGTGGGAATAGTTGGAAGATTTCAAGCAAATCCCAAGGAAACTCATCTTCAGGCAGTTAAGAGAATCTTCAAGTACCTTCAAGGAACTCAAAACTATGGCTTATGGTATCCTAGAAATACAGATCTCACACTTCATGCTTATACAGATGCAGATTGGGCCGGAAGCGTGGATGATAGGAAGAGCACAAGTGGTGGTGCATTCTTTATGGGTTCCAGATTAGTATCTTGGTTCAGCAAGAAACAGAGTTCGATATCTTTATCTACAGCTGAAGCGGAATATGTGGCTGATGCATCTTGCTGCACTCAACTCCTTTGTATGATGCAGACCTTGCAGGATTTTCAAATCACTTGTACACCACCTATCTCCATCTTATGTGATAATACAAGTGCTATCAGCATTTCAAAGAACCCAGTCATGCATTCAAAGACTAAGCATATACCTATCAAATATCATTTTCTTTAGGAATAAGTGCTTGAATAAGGTCAAGTTAGAGTATGTTCCTTCTAAGGAACAAGTTGCTGATATACTCACCAAACCTCTGCCCAGGGAGTTATTTGAATACCTCAGGCAAAAGCTGGGGGTAGTTGATGCATCATCTTGTAGTTGAATCTCATCTGTTTCAGAGATTGTTGGTTGTACGCGAGTTTCATATGGGGTATATGCGTACATTTTCTCGGTTATGGATTGGTCGAAGATCGAATGGCACAGGTTCAGGGGGAGCATATATTCTTCTAATAATGCATTGTTGGCATTATGGTAAAAGATCTTGGAGGAGAAAGTACAGAAGGAGAACATGGATGCTGATCTGAATATTGCTGCTAATATGTCTCTATCTCTTTTGTCAAGATTATGGTTCTTCTTGAAGAATTTTTCTTTTGCAGATCTGGTCTATAGTCAGGGGGAGCGTGATCAGCAGAGCAGAGACTTCAGCATGTTCTCAGGGGGAGCATAACCCTTTGCCCTTGATGTCAAAGGGGGAGAATGACTTTGAGGATCTTGGGGTTGCCATCAAGTCCAAAGGGGGAGATTGTTGGCATTATGATTCAGGTTTGACGCTGTGGCACAGGTGTTGTACTTGATGGCAACTCACTCAAGTGGCAAATCTCTGTTCAGGCTCTCAAAATGATGAAAAATAAGGGATTCGCAGGTACACCGTTCAAAAGGTGCGGGTCTGCAGGCACGCCATTCACAAAGTGAGGTCATGTCCGCAGGTTATCCGAACAGAAGGTGCGGACCCCAGTTCACTCACTCCAATGCAGAGAAGCACGCACACGTGGGAATTATTATGTTTGGCCCATGGTATTTAGCCCGACGTTCATGATCCTATGGTTTTGGTCCGTGGTATAGGATCTAAATTATTGAACCCCGGTTTGGATCCCTTGTATTGGTTTTCGATGGTTTTGTCCCATGGTTTGAATAAGGGCTTGCCTATAAAAAGGAAAGGAGATCACTTGGCTAGTCACTTGTGAAATTTGAATATCTTAAGATTTGAAATTTTGGGTGATCAATTTGAGAAGCTAGATCTAAATCAAGGTGAAATTTAAGGTGAATCTATTGATAGGTCGTGATCTCTCGGGCGCATGATCAGATCTGTGGATCTGGCTGTTTGTGGCACATTGGAGGACTGTTAATTTGGCTCTATTCAGAGGTTCGCAGGCGATCCACAACGCAGGTGCAAGGGTCCGTTGCGCAGCAGAAGGCACAGGTGCGGGGGTCCACAGCGAAGCAAAAGGAGTTGGTGCGGAGGTATGCAACACAGTAGTAGGAACAGTGCAGAGGTACGTAGAGGAACAGAAGGACCAAGTGCGGTTCTGCGCAGAGGTACGCAGTGCAGCAGAAGGAGTAGGTGCGGAGGTACGCAGAGCAAAAGAAGGACCAGATGCGGATCTGCGTAGTTTAGACACAGAAGAGCTGCGGATATTCGCAGGTTTCTATTGGTGAAGTTGCAGACTTTTCTTGAAATATTTGTTGGCTGCCTTTTATTTATTGCTGAAGAGTTCTGGGTTTAGATTACTGGTATTGCTGTTTTGGTTACTGTATTCTGAGAAGTTATTGGTTGATTGAAAAGGAGATTGGTTGATTCACATGTACTTGATGATTATTTGATGTTTATGGATCCAGTTTGAAAATTTATGAAAAGTGGTCCTTGGAAGAAAAGAAGTAGGTCAGCACCTACGTACTAGTAGATTAGCTAGTACAAGAGCTAAGGGGCTTGTAGCTACCTTCCAAGAGAGACTGGAAAACGAGAGAGGGTTGTAGCTCTTAGCAGGTTGCAGCCTGCGTACTGGTAAAGGACTGCACCAGTACAAAATCATTGTAAAAGAAGTTTCTAATTGAAAGAAGATAGAGACATATTGCAGCAGGTGGTTTTCACCCACATTGGGTTTCCACCTTATATCTGGTGTTCATTGGTGTGATTATCTGTTTTTCCTGTTCTTGCTCATTATTATATGGTACTGACATACAAACTAATGATCAATATCTGAAGAATAAATTAAAGTATAAATCTGGAAGATATATTGAAAAGAATTTGATAATACTGATTCACCCCCCTCTCAGTATTATTTCCAACAAGTGGAGGAATCACCCAACCAGCAATGAAAACAACAGTTACCAGGCTTTATGACACCGAAATACGTCTCTAGCCTAGACTTCTAAATGTTGTGTGTTAGGTTCCAAAGCGTTTTTAGATTCATTAAATTTATTTTACAGTTGATCTTGCTTAAGAAATTTGCCTTTCAGGTTCACCGCGTGATGTAGATATACAATTCCTAAAATGAAATCTAAGATGATAAACAATCGTTTAATCTTCTTTTTGCAATGAAAATCCTAGCTACTAAGGAAAGGGAGATTGTATTCTTTCAACATAGAGCAGAGAGCACACACTATGTGCACTGTCCTAAATCAAACTAACAAATAGTCTAAATGCAAATGCACATGCATGTATTTGTTTTCAGCCTTCTTAATGTGTGAATGATAAAAAGAAAGCTAAGCACAAATCTGAATTATTTTTCAAAGTGACATTACTAACAAGTTTCTTTTCAAGACAAAATGAAGACAATGACGACACTTTGTTATTTGGAATTGAAAACTTGCTTTCGACACTTGAAAAACTATTAATTCAAATCAAATACAAGAGTAACAGTGTAATCGACTATCAAGAACAATCAAATTCTCTTCTATGACTGAAAACGACACTTGCGACACTTCCAAATCAAGAAACGACAGTTCAATTACGCTACTTCTTTGTAAAAGAGAACTGAAAATGGATCACAATACATAAAAACATTTACAGTTCTTTGCACAATAGAGGTGGAATAATGGCAAGGAAGGGGGTTTCCAACAGAGGTATATTGACTACAGACAACAAAACTCCTGAATAGAGCTAAAAAGAGTGAAAAAACCAAAGTCTGAAGGCAAAATTAGCCCTTTCTGATCAGCGCACCTGTTACACAGGGATTCCAGTATGCATCCCACCTACAACACACAGGAAGTGCGATGCATACTGATAACTGTGAAGGGAGGGTGCGATGGTACAGTGCGAGACTATTGATCGAGTTGTTGATCACAGTTTGCAGCACAGTTCAGGGATTTTGGCCGAGCAAGTGGTAATCAGTAAATAGATCACAGGGGTAGATCTAAGGAGGTTACTAGAGCCACCACAAGGGCAATTAGATAGCTTGTAAATCGATTGTTCAGTTCATAAACAAAACCCGGAGATAGACTGAAGCAACATTGATCGACTTTGCGCTTGCATAGCAAATGCAGTTCGAAGGCTAGCTGGCTTGACTTCAGGATCCATCTATAAGTTTATAAAGCAAACAAATATAGACAAACAAACAATCTATTCACTCCCCAGTGGAGTCGCCATTTTGTTATCAGGAAATCTAGTGTCTATGCAGAGCTGCTAGTCCCACTAAGGCTGGTAGCTACCTTAGAAACAAACAAACTAAAACCACTATTGTTTTCCTTTATGAGAGATAGATGAGAGGGGAAAGAAGGAGACCAACCTCTGTCTTGTGCTTGGTTCCTTGCTTGATTCCTCTCCCTTCTGATAGGCCTTTGCCACTTGCTTCCTTGTTTACCCAGCTTCAAAGAGTACCTGTAGAATCAAAGCAGCATAACACTATCCAAGAACAAAGATCTACTATCATAAACAATATAGGACCAGATATATATTGACCACACAAATGCATATATCATCAATCATACAAGAATGTGGAGGAAAATGCGAATAGCTTTATTAATAATCAAGAATAGAAAAGAGGATTACAACCAATTTTTTTGACCCACCGTCATCCTCTCAGCAAGAAATCCCTTCTTCACCTCATGAAAATCTTAGATCACCCAACACTATGATGTTACACCAAGAAACCAGCAACACTTCCTTACAAGATACAAAATTCCAGCCTCCTGGATCTCTGGGATGAGGGATCCATATATAGATGTTTGCAAGGGGGGTGAGTTAGCTTCTGAGATTTGATTAGTGTCCTCTCTCTGATAGTTCTTGATTCCACTTGGAGATTAATGATCTCTTACTCATCCCTGGGCGAATGTAGAGAAGCAAGTGTCATAGGAGAAGTTTCTGGAAGATTCCATGATCCTCCACCTCACAGATTGACCCTACCATTTGTCCACTCTCGCCCATCGCACCCCATAGAAGGGATTTTTAGTATGCATCGCACCTCCCGTGTGTATTTAGGTGGGATGCAGCGCACTTTGACCATGGAGCAGGTGAGATGGTCTAGTTTTGAACAGTTCTGAGTAGTTTTTCATGGAGAACTTCTGGGAGATGATGTAATCAGCTAACCTTGTTCTTTTAGGGGTTGGAACAACACTTTTAGGGACTTAAGAGCCCTTGGTTTATGGAAATTTATGATTGGGGATGCAGTGCCCAAAAATGTCTATAACACCTCCTGTACTATGTAAAGATTTGAAACCCCCCCCCCCAAAAAAAAAGGGTTTAATAGTCCCGCCCTCGATCGATTACGGCCATACTTTTATTTTACAAAGGGAATTAATCGTTCATCCGGAACCATATAAAAACCCTCTCCGTGCTCAAAAAATTTATGGTTAATTAACTCCTGGTTAATTAACAAGTCAAATCCGCCCCGATGTATTAAAGTCAATGTTTATGTATGTGGGTCCTCTGCCCCGCAGCCCTCCACCACATCCCGTTGATCGCCAACCGCTAGATCCTGGCCCGCTGATCGGATGGCCCACAGCAATATCCCAAGGCCCTTACCCTCCGAAGGTTATCGCCCGGGGAGTCAGCGGTATTTCCGCCGTACGTTGGACACGCGGCGCCCTCCCGGAATGCTCGTGGCCCTCCCACTCGATACCGCCTTGGCCTAAAAGCAGTGCGGGCTGATACCGCTTACCGCCCTTGCTGACCCCCCCACTGATGTCATCACCACATCATCGATTGATGTCACAACCACATTAGCGCCACGTCACTTCTCCGTACCCCCACTACGCGACAAGTCATTCCGTCATGCTGACCTCATCCGACCAAAAGCGCCAAAAGCCCACGAAACCGATTTTTGTCAAAAACCTGTGAAAGTGTCATTTTTGTTCATTTCTATTGGTTGCTTTCACGAGACCGGTGCATGAAAATTACGTCTAGAAAGCTATAGAAGCTCCAATCTGCCACCTGCCCAGCATAATCTGGCATCCCGCTCTGCAATTCATTATCCAACGTGAAAAATTATGCTCGTTCGCTGCAAAAACACAGGTATTTACCCTAGTCCATCTCCCAAACCTATGTTTTTGGTTTTTCCTCTGCAAATTATATCTATGAGAGCCAAATTCAAGAACAGAACAGTCTGTTAGCCCACCGAAATTCACCAGAACTCCCATTTGGCCCGTTTTTCCCACAGAAACTTGAGCCCCAGCTTAAAAAACACAAAGAATCTAATAATGGAAGCTCCTGTAGCCCTTAATGTTGTGCCTCTCAATGCTCCTCATACTGACCAGCATCATTTGCCCTTAGCTGACAGAGATTTCCAGATAGAAGACCCAATTAGCTGCCAAAGTTGTCTTCGTACCATCTGCCTAGTCAGAAACAGTCATTTGAACAACTCTGATATCTATGGAATATGGGAATCCAATCTCCCTAGATATTACCTTCCCTCAGTCAATATATTCCCAGATATAATTCGCCACTGCTGTGCAAATTATGACCCTGTCACTAAAGCAATCCTCTCTCCATCACAAGATGTCCTTTTCTACATAACTGCTGATTCTATCAATGAAATGCTACAATTCCATCCAATTCAGCCTCTTGCTCCTCTTTCCATGGGATTTTTACTTGAGCAAGGCTCTCAACTATCCACTGCAGAAATAGGCTGGATTGCTAAGTTATTCATGGAACCAAATTGCCAGCCCCAAGGGCCACCTCCTTATTTACATGTCTGGTTTAATGAGACTGGGAGAATTATTCTTGACATGATCTCAGCAATCTTGGGATTTAGGTCCAGTGAGTATGTGGATGAGATGGTCTTGGTTCTGTTATCCACCTTTATTCTAGGACAATCCCCTACTATTAAGTATGATTATGCCTCCTTCATTGCTGGCAAAATCCATGCTCAATTCATGAACTTGGAAAGAGAAGGAGTGTTTAAATACACAACTTACATATACCACCTGCTGTTATATTATCATCCAGACATTTTTGTATTTCCCATCAAGAAATTGGATTCCAAAGGAGAGAGGAGGCCTGTAATCTTTTGGACCTCTGTTTTCCACAGAATTGGTGAGACTCCTTATACCTACTATGAGTTTATTGACCTGTTTATACATCCTGCTTCCTCTCTATTAATAGGAAATTCTCCTCCTAGGCTCTCTGGTGACATGAGGAAGATTTTACAGCTCTCCAAAAGCTACAGAATAGGTGACTAGTACTTCTACCAGGATCACACTGAAATCAGGATATATGGCTGCGAGTTGTGCCCTTATAAGCTGCCCAAGTATGTGCCTATGAGACTGTTTGCATTAGAATATTTCAGGCAACTAATAAATTCAGATCTAACTCACTTCTACAATGCAAAGAAAAAGGCCCAGCTGAAAATAAGAAACCAGCTAGGCCCTTTTATCCTTAACAAAAGGGAAGCATGGGAAGATGCTGATAAAATGCTGGGGGAACAACTCAAATTAAAGAAGAGCTTTTGGTGGGTACCCTATGACCCAAATGGCTTTATCAGTGAAAGAAAAGTAAAAAACAGGCTATCAGCCTATAAACATTGTAGGATCCCTGAAATAGAGCAATTTGCTAATCAAGATGAGTGGGTGGAGGGCACATTGATAGAAGAGCTTACTAAGCAAGAGAAAATGGAACAAACTATGAAAAATCTAGAAAAGACTCTTGACCTAGACTCTTTTGGATAGGTATTTTCAAGCTGCCTCAGTAAACTGGAGTCGGTACATCATCTGCTGGAACTTCATAGCAACCTGCCCAAGAAAGCACTACACCAGCTGCAGGTACATCAAAGGGCAAAGAAGTGCTAGATATAGAGCAGAACATAATGACAGATCAGCCAACAACATCAAAGGAACAAGGCCAAGGACAAACTCCTCCTGTCCAAACCAAAGCACCAGAGATACCAACATTATAGACTCCTCTAAATGAGGAAAGGGGTAGGAAAAGAAACAGAGAAGAGCCCACACCTGTAAGTGGACCAGCAGAGCAACCAGGGGCAAAAAGGCAAAGAATAAATCCTCTATCTAAAGAGGAAATTATTGAGGAAACCATAGAAAGCCTAAGAGGTGAGAGGGAAACCAGCCCACAGATCTCCCCGGTAATAGAAACATCCACCAGCTCTCATAGGCAGGACCCAGAAAGGCAGCACAGTGTGGAAGTTTCCTCCACAAGGCCACAAAGAAAGCAGGGCTTTGAGATAAAAAAGACATTCACAGAGATAAAAGCCCAGAATGAACCAATGAGGCTGCAACTTTATAATCAGCTTCTCAAGATGACCCCCGCCAACCAACAAAGGTTAATGTCTGCATATGACATTAAAGAAGGAAAAATGATCTTGAGCCACTTTAAGCCTAAAGTGCAGCAGCCTCAGTTAGCAGCTGACTACATTAGAACAAATCTGGAGGACCTTGCCAAAGACGTTCATCCTATGGACTAGATTGAGCTGCATAAGCAAACTAGAGAGATGGTCTACTCTACATTGGCAGATAAGGCAATGTTGGCTTATAAATTGTAGAACTCATTGAACAACACATCTGCCCAACTAGATTTGGAGAAGGCATCTTCTTTAGCCAAAGACAACAGAATAAAGTCTTTGGAAGATATTATCATCGAGCTGGGGCATGCTCCCAAGGATGCCAAAGGAATAAAAGCATTGATAAAAAAGAAGGAAGAGGACATTGCTGCCCTCAGGAAACAATTGAAGCTGCCTACTACTATGCATCCACAAACTACAGAGGTTGTACAACAAAAAGCAGAGGAGGACATGATGGACCCGCTTATGAGGATGAATGAGAGACTAAGTGAGACAGAGCAGGCATTGGAGAAAGCAATAAGAGAGAAGTGGGGAGAGTCGACCTCCCAGCCACCTGAAGTAGCTCCAACAGTCACAACTTCCCCTCCAACATCAGCAGGTACTTCAGCAACAACAACAGCAGCAGGCAGCAACACTACCGTGACCACAGAGGAGTTAATAAAATCCATGGAGGAATTAAAAATCCAAGTATTAGAATTGAAGGAAACCAAAGAGAAACTGGCAAAATTAGAAGTGAGTTATGACAAATCCAAAATGACTGTGGCAGAAAAGACAAGAGAGGTGAAAGCATTAGAGAACAGGGTAAAGGAATTGGAAAAGGACCTCTCTTTAGATAAGCCACTGGGAGATATCAAAGGCATTTTGTGGGCTAACATCAGTTAATCCATTAGTAATGTATGGAGATCTATTCAAACTATTTATGAGTAGATTGACTTGATAGCAGTAGCCCAAGTGGAAATTCAAATGGCCAGAACTCTATTGGGACATAAGCCCAAACAGGCCAACAGGCTAATCCATTTTTTGAACACTAAGACCAGTGAAGAACTAGCAGCACTGGACATCAGAGACAGAACAGGCACCATCCTAACAATCAAAAGAGTTATGACCAAGAGAACCCTAATGCAGAATCTGGAAAGGAGGTGCCAGGATATGCAAGTGGAGATAGATTCTTTTATAGAAAGATTTGCAGTTTTGCATGAAAGGGGCTTGCCAATTCTGTTGGGAAGCAATGAGCGCCCGTTGAGACAAGTTGAGTACACGCACAGGTTGGACAAACATACTGCTAATCAAGTAAATGCATCATCAAGTACTTCATCAGAGAAGGCCCTTCCATCTGGCTAAACTCTCTACAACAACTTGGAAAATCTATTTTATATTCAGCATGAAGTGAAACATATTTTTACAGTCCAACCTAACTTCTTCAGGCATACAGACACTGATGAGACTTTGAGAAAGCTACAAAGACATAATTTACCAGAAGAGAAATGGTGGCAAAGCATGTTGGAAATCCTATAGGGATGTTTCAACTTTTGTTTTACCCAGGATATAACAGATACCATAAAGCGGAGAATAGGAAAGGATAAGAGTCATGCGGGGAAACAGTCTATCAAATCAAATTAAATACACCCAAGAAAGCTGAGGCAGCAACACGGAATATCAGTGGAAACCACCCCCAGCCGACTCACCGAGCTTACAGTCAACACATCTCACCAACTGAGCGGCCAACACAACAACATTTACTTCTTCATTTATTTCTCACTATTTTCAAGATCATTTACTTCTCCTATAAAGTAGGTAAAATGAGTTATTACTAGATATTATCTCTTTGAGATATTTTGTAAACACTTTTGTATAAATACCTCCCCAAGCGAAGTATTTGGGGTTGGTGATACATTTCTTAGACTGCGTTGTAACTCTGAAAACCTTCTGAATACAAAAGCTGTTGGAATCCATTGTTGCTGGACTCTCTGGATGTGGAATTGATAGCAGAGGACCATGTTATAGAATTCTTGAATCATCTCATGGATCAATAAGTCTCTTTTACTTGTGTTTTCAGTTTTTGTGTTTACTATATCATATATGTTTCATGATCTGAATAATAGAGAAAAAGAATAACTCATAATTTGTTCGTTCGCACTCTGTGTTCAATCTCTGTTATTATTAATGTTTTCTTTAGAATTAGCATAAACAAGAATTCTTAACTGCTTCTATTTCCCTTGGTTCTTACATCTTGAATATTAGCTAAGGAATTCTTAACTGCTCCCTAGCAATAATCATCCACTTTCCCTCTGTCTGCATGATGAAGGATTCTTAAGTGCCCTTCACCCATTGACTCCATCCCATCTGATTCCAGCTTATAAATTGTTCCATGATTGATTACCTTGCTCTATAGTGCCACCCTCTATCAAAGAAACCATATCCAACAGTTCATCCTCATGGACTCCATTAGCCCAAAGGATAGAACTTTTCAGATTTATGCCCCTCTTCTATTGAATATCACCATCCAAAAATCAAACAAACCCTTGTACTTCAAAACTAGCCTAATATACCTCAAAACAACGCTAAATCATAAAGAGAGAGCCCTCTCTGGATGCAGATAGGCTAGAATCTGTGTCTAAAATATTGGTCTGTGGTTACCTCGGCTTTATTCCCTTTCTCACAACTTTTGGGAACAACCTGAGTGATAACAGATTCTAAAGATTTAATAACCAAAACATTACAAGTTTCAGCAGCTAGAATATTGATGGTTGCTCCCAAATATACTAATGTGTTTGGAAAAGTGCGTCTTTGTATCTGAATAGTTACTATAGTATTTCATTGATCTTAGTACTTAATTGGTGCTTTTTTTCCCAAGATCAGGTCAGATAGAGTTCCTACTACATGAACAGTTGATGGATTTTTCAATTTCTTTCCAGGTTTCTTCCGACATAATTCTTTAATTATTTTGGCATAGATTGGGATGTCTTGTATGGCTTGGAGGAGCAGGATATTTATACTCAAGTTTTTCAATTGTCCTACACTGTCAAAATTAGGATAAACACTTGGTTTAGCTATCGCAAGTCTTTGAGGGAATGGGTGATCCAAGTGGATCTCTAAAAAGTACCAGTGGCATGGTAAGAAAGCTCAAAGGTCAAAGTGGCATAAACTCTATAAACTTAGCATTGGATTGAAGTGGTCATCATCTTGATTCCAATGGTGTGAACAACACTCAAGTCCAAGTTCATATGAAGAAGTCAGAGCAAGTCAAAGGTCAAGTTTGACTTGGATAGGTGGCAGGAGGAAGTGACGTGGAAAAAATCTCAGCAAATGGGGAAGCGCCAAGTGGGAGGCAGCCATTGGTCCCGCATATCACAGATCACAGAAGGAAGAGGTCACGGCTTAAGAAAATTGGCCCCCAACAGTACCGAGTTGCGATGCGATAAATCGCAATCGCAGATCGCAAGGAGAGGAAGAGTTAAAGAATCTGCCTTGGGAGTAAGCCAGGTTGTGATGCGATATATCACAATCACAGAGTTAGGTTGCGATTTGCAATATCAAAATAACAGTTGGTAAAGGGAAGCAATCACATAGAGTACCAACCTTCGGTTCCCACCGATTGTGATTTGCATTGAGGCTTTTGTACCCGATATATTATATATTGTGTTTAATATACCATCGGGAGTGTTGTTAACATAGGTTGCTTGTTTTAAAGGCTTGGGCTTGTCTTCCAATTGAAATGTCGATTGGGATTTGCAATCTTTGCACCAATAAAGCCGTCGAGATTCATGGAATACGCCGATTCATGTAAAAACGATGTTAAAACAAATTTTCTAGGTTTAAATAGGTTTTGTTACTTGCATACTATTCACAACCCGGGAATATCCATTGGAAATGCTCGCTTGATAAAAATTTTCATTTGTTTGGAACTGCCTGAAATTGAAGAGTCTGCCAATCAAGTTATATAAATGGGATAGTTCACACAGGAAAACGAAGACTAGCTGATAGTTCAGAACATTGTACACAACAGTAATCTGACCTGGCAGCAAGGGCCAGAACCTCACCTTGAGTGTTAGGGAGGTTCCGAGAGGGTGCATAAAGCCTGATTATCCAAATTGGGTGTTCGGATAGGTGTTTTTGCACGATTGTTTGACAAGATTTACGTGGTACTGTCTATTTCTAAAGCTAGGTGCTCCATTCTTCATCCATATTCCAGCTTGGAGGTATAAGGATTGTAATTGAATGTTTCTTGTACTTTTATCTCTTTTTATGCGACTTAATGAAAGAAGGCCTCCCCACTATTGAGTAGGGCCTTGAGACATAGTCCAAATTGGACGAACTTTGTAATCAAATCTTTGTGTAATGTTTTCTTGCTTATTTTGTTATTTCTGCATTGTTTTATGCGCTTTTAAGTTTCGTGGTTAATAAGCTCTATTTCATGTAATTGTGATGCATCCATAAGGAAAATATCTTGGGTAAAGTTTGGTATCGAAGCTAGTCTTTGTCGATGAGAATTGCATGAGTATATGCTAACTCGAAACAAGCTGCGAAAAGGCGAAGGAAACCTTAAGTCCTTTGATCTTGAAGTAGGACGTGCACAATGAAGAAGAAACATGGAAAATGAAGAAGCTATTTAGAAAGAGGAACAAAATTTCACAAGGTATTCTACAATATGGCAGAGAAAGTGGACAAGTTGTTTTTCAAGTATGAGAAGGCACTTGGGCATGAGAAGAAGGATGACGATGAATATGGATTAGCAAATCATGAAGGTGGTGGAGAAGAGCCTCCTCCCTCTCCTTCAAGTGATAGTTATTATCACTCTAATCATGATTCCAAACATACATCTAAGAAACCATTCTTCAAGCTAGATGTAAAGTTTGACCTGCGCATGTATAATGGAGAGTGTAGTGCCAAAAAACTTAATAATTGTATAAGATAAATAGAGGTTTACTACTAGATTTAGCAAATCAAAGAAGACGAGGCAAAGTTCCAATTAGCATCTCTTTGGCTGAGTGGCACTTCTCTCATTTGGTGTGAGAGCAAGTTGCAGAAGGGTAGCAACAAGTCGGGTCACCTTCTTTCCTCTTGGTCCAATTTTATTTCTGCATTGAAAGACTAATTTTCCCCTTTGGGTTATAAAGAAAAGGCATTAATGGAATGGAAATATCTAAGGCAAGGTAAAGGCCAAAATGTGCAAAGCTTCACTAAAGAATTTTGGAAACAAGAATTGAATTTGGGCATCTCATTAGATTCTCCTAAGACTATAACTAAGTATGTTGGTGTGTTACTTTGTTACAAAAGACACTCACTGTTATTGTTCGAGCCTACTACGATTGATGCGGCCAGTGTAAAGGCGATTCATTTTGAAATTCGAGGCAAGAATGATGGAGATGATCAAGCCAAGAAGACACCGTTCAACCCTCAGCATGGAAAATTATAGAAGAAGGGCAAGGGGGAGGATAAGAAGGCTGTCGTAGACAAGAAAGAGGATGAAGCAATGCCATCCTGCACTCATTGCAAGAGATAAGGTCATGACGAAGACCAATGTTGAAGCTACATCCAAAGCTAAGACCAAATAGATTCAGTGGAAAGGGCAAGCAGAAGACAGTGGCAATAGCATAGCAGGACCTTGGATCAGACTTCAGTGACAAGACATTGATCACAGCCATGGGTGCAAGGGGTACTCTTTCTGTTAGTAATAATTCTGATTTAGTTGCAAGTACTAGTTATTTGAATGAGCCTGTAAGTAAGGAGTGAAAGAGAATTGAATTATTCCATATTAAGGTTATTATAAAACACAAAAAGGTAGAAACTCTGTTTGATTCAGGTTCCCAAGAAAATTTAATCTCAAAGTCCTTAGTGAAAAAGTTAGACCTCGAAACTAAGCCTCATTCGAGTCCATACCCACTTGGTTGGGTAAGAGATAAGGAAAAACTACAAGTAACCAAGCAGTGTAGGGCCAGATTTGTTATTTCTTCCAAATTAGTTGATGGGGTAGAGTTAGATGTTGTGCCTTTGGATATCTTTGGAATTATCTTGTGAAGTCTGTATCTATATGATAGAAAGGCAGTTTTCTTTTGGCACGAAAATAAATACCACCTCATGAAGTACGAGATAGAATATATAGTCAAAGCTCATCATACAAAACTTAGTGCTAGCCTTATAAGTGCAGGACATATTAAATGACTGGTTAACTCCAGTAAATGGTGCCTTCTCATGGTAGTGAGAGCGAAAGAGGCTGAGATGGCTGATGATTCTGAAGGTTGTGATCCTGATCATAAGAAAGAATTGTTTGAAATTATTTCTGACTATGATGGATTGTTTCAGGAACTGAGAGGATTGCCTCCAAAATGAAAATTCCAACATAAGATCCATTTACAACAGGATTCTCCTTTATAGAATATTGGCATGTACAGGATGGCTTCCATCGAGATGGATGAGATCAAGAAACAGGTGCAGGAATTGCTAAGTCAAGGGGTCATCACACTGAGTTCTTCTCCATTTGGCTCACCGATCATGTTGGTGCCAAAGAAAGACGACACATGGAGAATGTGTGTAGACTATGGGGTGCTAAACAAAATTACGATGAAGAATCGATACCCTCTCCCTTGCATTGATGAGTTATTAGATCAATTAAAAAATGTTGTATATTTTATAAAACTGGATTTGCGTAGTGGATATCACCAGGTTAGAGTTGCACAACATGAAATTTGGAAGACTCCAATCAAAACCAAGCAAGGGTTGTTCAAATGGATGGTGATGCCATTCAGACTGTGCAATTCTTCGGCCACATTTATGAGGGTAATGAATGACCTGTTTAGGCCTTTTCTTGATAATTTTGTGCTTGTATATCTGGACGATATTCTTGTTTATAGTAGGACATGGGATGAACATGTATGTCATGTGAAGAAAGTGCTTGATGTTCTGAAAAATGAAAAATTGTATGTAAAATTGTCAAAGTGTGAGTTTGGGAATACCTCTCTAGTTTATTTAGGTCACATAGTTGGTAATGGGCAATTGAAAATAGATCCCTCTAAAGTAGATGCGATTAGGAAATGGATTGAGCCCATTAATGTTACAGAGGTCCAAATATTTTTGGGCATGGTAAAGTATTAGAGAAGGTTCATTATGAGCTTCTTTGCTATCACAACCCCCTTACACGCATTGAAAAGTGTGAAGCATGCCTTTCAGTGGGGAGGAAAGCAATAGAAATCCTTCAACACACTGAAAAAGAAGATCAGCACAACACCAGTGCTAGCCTTACCATACCTTCAACAACCTTTTTAGATTCAAACAGATGCCAGTAGATATGCCATGGCCATTGTATTGATGTAGCAAAGGAAGCCTGTATGTTACCATTCAGAGACTTTCTCCCAGGATGTTGTGAATTATCCCACGTATGACAGGGAGTTGTGTGCCTTGGTTCAGAGTTTAAGGAAGTGGAAACACTACCTAATCGGGAAGGAGACCATCATCCATATGGATCATTAGCCCTTGCAGTACCTTTAGTCTCAGACCAAGCTTCAACAAGCCCATCATTTCATATGGATGGGATTCCTCTGGCAGTTTCATCTGGTAAAAAAATACAAGAAGGGTGCCATCAACAAAGCAGAAGATATGCTTTATCACCCCCCTATTTTTGCATCTATAGTTTTGCAAAATGCTTCTTTATCATTAGAAGGTTATGCTGAACAATATGCTAACAATGATGATTTTAAAGATATTTATGCAAAACTGACTCATGCATCATAGGTGGACAATTTTTATTTGCAAGGAAAGCGATTGTATCACCTTGGAAAACTGTGCATACCCATCGATGAAAGGGTACATGTAATCCAAGAGCCTCATACCTCTCTTGTGTTTGGTCATTTTGAGGTTGAAAAAACTTTATGTCATTTATAGAGGTTTTGTTTTTGGCCTCATATGAAAAACATTGTGATTCGATTTGTAAAGGGTTGTGTGTTGTGTTATGTTTCAAAGCCCTCTAATAGAAAACTTGGGTTCTACACACCACTCCCTATTCCAAGTCGACCATTGGAAAGTGTGTCCATGGATTTTGTAGGATGGTTTGCCTGTGTCTAGGAAAGGTCGTGACTATTTGTATGTTGTCTTGGATCATTTTAGTAAAATGTGTATTTTAATGCCTTGTAAAAAGCAAGTCACTACTGAGCAGACTTCTTGTCTTTTCTTTCCGCATGTTTGGGTCCATTTTGGGTGCCCCTATCTATTGTGTCAGATCGAGACTCTTGCTTTCTTGGAGAGTTCTAGACTAGCTTGTGGAGAATGATGGACACAAAGCTAAAAATAAGTACAACATTTCATCCATAGACCGATGGATAGATAGAGGTCATCAACCGCACCGTGGTACACTTGTTGTGAGGCTATTATGGAAAACATCCCAAGTTGTGGGATGAACAACTTTCTTATGTGCAACATGCATACAATCGAGCGTCACATTCATCCACACAGAGCTCACCGTTCGAGACATGTTTTTGTTATTTACCAAGGGATCCCTTAGACATGGTCTTTGGCAATGATGGTGATTGAAATGGATGAGATGATAGGAACAAAGCACAGAAGTTTATTCAGCGGATACAAGTGATTCATCAGGTAGTACAGGAGCAGTTGGAGAAGAGTCAGGTTCAGTATAAAGCCTGACATGATAAGCATTGAGTTTACCATCAGTTTCAAGTTGGGGACAAGGTATGGCTCCACATCAACAAGGATATAATGAAGGGAGAAGGGAAGAAATTGAGATCCATTCGATATGGTCCCTTCACCATATTGGAAAATATTAGAGACAACGCTTTTCATCTTGTCTTTCCCACTTATATGCAAATGTAATTAGTGGTAAATGTTGAAAACATGAAGCTTTATGAACCTCCATTGATTATGGATACTGAAGAGTTTGCATAGATTCCTACAGTGGACAATTTTGCACCAGAGTATCTAGACAAGTTTCTCGAAGATATCATTCTCGACAAGAAACCTAGAACTTCATGACAGGGAGATATGGAGTACATTAATGTTGGCTTCGAAGGAATGCATGTGAGTAAATCTCTATGGATGGAGAAAGAGAAAGTGAGGGAGAAATTTCCTCAATTGGCAATTGACTGAAAAGGCTTTTGTCAGTCCAAAAGTTCTTAGTGGGGAGGATTGATCCAGGTGGATCTCCAAAAAGTACCAATGGCATAGTAAGAAGGCTCAACACTCAAATCAACATCAGATCGAAGTGCTCATCATCTTGATTCAACACTCAAATCCGAGTTCATATGAAGAAGTCATAGCAAGTCAAAGGTCAATTTTGACTTGGACAGTGGACAAAAGGAAGTGACGTGGAAAAAATCTCACTGAAGGGGGAAGCGCTAAGTGGCAAGCCGCGATTGGTCCTGCATTTCACAGATCACAAAAGGAAGAGGTCGTGGTTTAAGAAAATCGCCCCCCATCACTACCGATTTGTGATGTGATAAATTGTAATTGCAGATCACAAGGAGGGGAAGAGTTAAAGAATTGACCCCGAGAGCAATCTAGGTTACGATGCGATATATCACAATCGTAGAGTTAGGTTGTGATTTGCGATATTGCAATCACAGTTCGCAAAGGAAAGCAGTCGCATAGAATACGAACCTTCAGTTCTCACTGATTTTGATTTGCGATGAGGGTTCCAGACCTTATATATTATGTATTGTGTTTAATAGCACATCGGTTCCGTTGTTATTGCAGGGTGCTAGTTGTAAAGGCTTGGGTCTATCCGCCAATTGAAACATCGGTTGAGATTTGTGATCTTTGCACCAATGGGTTATCAGCACTGATAAAGCCGCTGAGATTCAGGGAATATGTCGATTCATGTGAAAACGGTGTTAAAACAATTTTTCTATGTTTAAACAGGTTTTGTTACCTGCATACTATTCATGGCCCGAGAATCTCTATTGGAAATGCCCACCTGCTAAAATTTGTCATCTATTTGGAACTACCCGAAATTGAAGAGTCGGCCGATCAAGTTATATATATGGGACAGTTCACATAGGAAAAAGGAGGAGACTGGCCGATAGTTCAAAACATTGTATGCATCAGTAACCTAACTTGGCCGCAGGGGCCAGAACCTCACCTTGAGCAGCAGGGAGGTTTCGAGAGGGTGCAGAAATCCTAATTATCCAAATTGGGTGTTCAGATAGGCTTTTTTGCGCAATTTTTTGCCAATATTTCGGTGTTCTATCTGTTTCTAAAGTTGGGCTATCCATTCTTCGTCCATCTTCCAACTTGGAGGTATAAGGATTGTAATTGAATTTTTCTTGTACTTTTATCTCTTTTTATCCCACTTAATGAAAGAAGGCCTCCCCACTATTGGACAGGGCCCACATATGTAATCCAAATTGAAAAAACTTCGTAATCAAATCTTTGTGTCATGGTTTCTTGCTTATCATGTTATTTCCACATTTTTTTTATGTGCTTTTAAGTTCCATGGTTAATAAGATTTGTTTCATGTAATTCTGATGCATTCAGAAGTAAAATATCTTGGATCAATTGGGGAGAGGAAATTATATTTTTATCAGGGGTTTTCTATTCGACAATGTCTCCTCCACATTCTGTTTCCGTGGTAACCACAGTCGAAGGATTTATTGTAGATTGTTTTTCTTTGTCATTTTCGTGTTTTTGATATCCACTTTCTTGTGGAGTAATGATGTGCCCTGAACTTAATCAGAGCTCATTGCATTCTACAGGTTCTATTTCATAGTTTGAATTCTCAATGATTTGTACATACTTAATTGGTTTATTGTTAGGATTCGGATTTGGTTGAGACAATAATTGGGGGCGTATTGGAGGTTGATGGTTCTGAGGTAACTGAAATGGAGCTAGCAAGGTGGATTGGGATTGACGAGCTGTCCCCATGGGTGGATTAGTCAATCTCATAGGGCACTGCCAATTTTGGGAGCAATTTGGATTTTGAGTAGTGGAATTAGCCCACTGTGAAGGGTAGGAATTATTGAATAGATTTTGCTATTCAACTATGTCTCCTCCCTGTTCTATTTCTATGGTAACTAGAGTCAAAGGATTTATTGTAGATTTTTTTTCTTTGTAATTTTTGTGTTTTTGATATCCACTTTCTTGTGGAGTAATGATGTGCCCTGAACTTAACCAGAGCTCATTGCATTCTACAGGTTCTGATTCATAGTTTGAATTCTCAATGATTTGTACATACTGAATTGGTCTATTGTTAGGATACAGATTTGGTTGAGCCAGCAATTGGGGGCGTATTAGAGGTTGAAGGTTTTGAGGTAACTGAAATGGAGCTGACAAGGTGGGTTGGGATTGATGAGCTATCCCCTTGGGTGGGTAAATCAATATCATAGGGTGATGCCAAATTTGGGACCAATTTGGATTTTGAGTAGTGGAATTAGCCCACTATGAAGGGTAGGAATTATTGATTGGATTTTGCCAAAAGGGGGCAAAATATTGTGAATTTGGCCAATGAGGTCCTACAAAAGGTTGGTTTGGCTAGGGTGACATGGGACATGATTGGGGTTTCCAGGCATAGAAGGATGGTTTCCCTTGTCATGTGGTTCCAAGATTTTGTTTTTGATTCTATTGCCCAGGAAATAATAAAGAAGGGTCTTGTAACATACATGTGGGTTGGGCTTGGCATTAGTGATGTTGAGCCATCAGGTGTACTAGCTCTGTCTCCTCCTCAACTTCTTTAAACACCTCTTTTAGCCTTGGAAGCAATGGAAATTGATTTGTTGCATGATCCTTGGTACATATAACACATGTCCAAATCATGTCAAGGGGACATTCTCTTTGACTGTGATTCTTTCAGAAACATAGGCAAAATATGGCTACTGATTATTCTGCTTTAGGCTGCCTTTGCCTAGCCTGTAAAACTTCTAACTGTTTAGTCAACATTCCTATTGGCTTGATGGGGCTTGAATCAGGTTGAACATTAGTTGTGCCAACCACAAAAAACCTTAACTGCTGGCCCTTTCGGCATCAACCCGTGTAGCATAGGCTGCAGTCACACCCGAAGTAGTATTGGGGGATGATAAAACCAGGTATCTACATCGAGAGACTTGTTTGATAGGTTCATGTGGTTCTTAGGGCTTATTTCTATCTTCATGAACCTTAGCCCTTCTGAAACCAACAATTACAGTTTCTTACTTTAAACATCTTCCAGATCTTTGTGAAGGCCTTTAATTATTCATAACATGTATAAATAGTACAAATCTACCACTTTCACACACAAGATAAGCATTAATTCAGATAAATTACATTACAAAGAGGAAATACAAAAACTTGTAGAAGTAAGAAATATTACACAGATGCACAAGAATTGGCTCAAAATTGTCTTTATTAGATATAAGCATTCAAGTACAGACTCCTTTTCCCTACACACTCAGCTACAGGGGTCTCCTTTTCTATCAATTAGATGATCCCTTACACTCGCTATGACTCTTCTAGTTATAGCATTGCTTTTACAATACCATGGTCCGCGGACCATGGGTGGGTCTCAAAACCTTCCCATCACCTACCCACCTAAGGGACTAAAGCTCCTTTGACTCTGAATAGTTTCATGCTCCACTTCCACATTTCACGGAGACTTTATATATTTACAAAAATAAATTACAATATTTACCAAAATTTACCCCAGGGAACCCTTCCCAACAAGCCCCCAAAACAATTTGGTGACTTGTCCTTGACTCACTCAATTTCCACTGCAATCTTGTCCTAGAATTCGTGGAACTCCATCTTCAGAACCTGTAAATGTTGGGTGTGGAGCTTGATTATCTTCTTTATCCAAAGGTATTAACGCATTGGACCCGAGAACGTAATGTGGTGGCAATGTCGCCTGTAATACTTGTGTTGCAAGAAGGGTCTAGGGAGGGTGGCTGCAATATTTGGGATCCCCCCCTAAAGAAGGATCGGGGGCAACGCCCCCAAAGCTAAAAATAGATGTAAAATTTCCTTGTAAAATGTTTTAATTTCGTAGTCAATCTAGGCTGTTCATTAGGCAGAGATCTGACGGTAGAAGTTATGTTTAATTTAGGGTTTTTTTTCTCTAGAAGGCAACCCCTCACTATATATGAGGGAATTGTATTGCGTTTATGTAGATCTGTATTCCGAGTGAGAAAGAGAGAGGAGATTTAGTGAGAGAAAAGATGGAATTACAGTGGATCTGCTATAGGTTGTATCTCTTCATTTTGCTGGATAATATAAAAGGAAGGACTGGTTGTTTCTCCGTGGATGTAGCCTAAATTGGGTGAACCACTTATATCTGTGTCTCTCTTGTTTTATGTGTTTATATTTCTGCAATATATTTTATGTGTTCCATTGCTCTGTAATATATAATTTTCTAACAACTGGTATCAGAACCGAACGTGTATTTGGCTGATAAAATCGCAAGAGAGAAGGGTTCCTAGTTTAGGTGGGAGCAATTGCGGAAGATGGTAGGTTTAGGTTCGAAAAATTTAACGGCCAAAACTAGCAGTTGTGGAAGATGCGGATGGAAGATTATTTGTACCAGAAAGATTTGTACCAACCATTGAGTGGAAAGGCAAAGAAGTCGACAAGTGTGACAAACACAGAATGGGATATTGTTGACAGAAAGGCACTTGGAACAATATTTGGAAGAATATGGTTGTGCCTAGTGGCATAAGTAGCGTTTAATATTTAAAAGGAAACAACAACAAAGGGTTTAATGTCAGCATTGGACAAACTATATGAAAAACCATCGGCCTCATGTTATCACCTAGATTGACCTCAAACTGAAGGGAGGTAATGCTAGGGTAACAACAAACCAAGCTTAGCCAAGTAGCTAGCCCTACTAGGCTAGGAGAGGGATCTCTTCGTAAGGATCTTAGTCAAGATGACTAGATTAGGTAAAGGATTTTAGGCTAGGTATAGTAGCATGAAAGTTTTGATTGGAATTTGTAGTAGTTTTTCCGGATCAGGAGGGTCTAGGCAGTTTAGGTATAGGAAATTAGGTTAGAAATGCAAGGTGTTCTATGGAGCAAGGTCGGCATAGGCTTTAGCACTCTAGGGCTTGATGAAGTGAGATTTTTAACACTAGTGAGAAGCAAAGAAGAGCATGTGACAATCATGGATCCTTCCTGGACTACTAAAAACATGGATTGGCGAATGATTTCCCAAGGCAGAGCACTAATACAATGGATTCTACCTATCAAACTTGAAAACATTCAACTTGAAACAATGAAATGATTGACGGAATACATAAAACATATAAAAATATAATCAAAAGAAGAAACTATACTAGAACTCCATACCACAGGGATCTCATAAAAATAGCTGCAATTCTTATTAATTTCCTGCCAAACGTCTTACAAAGGTGTACAATCAAGCTCTGAGCATCCACACTGAGTCCAACTAACAAAATGACTAAGAAAATACACGATATAGGCCTCAAAACAACTAATCCTAGCCTCAGGGGTTAAATCAATGAGAGGAGCAGTTTCACAAAAGACGAAACTGAAAGCTAAAGACTAGGGTGGTCAAACTGACTCATCCCTAATATGAAGTAAACTAATTCATTACATGCCACTTAGGCCATTCATCTGATGTATCTACCCTAGGTAACAAAAATACACTTTAATTACATCATCATTATGAATTACATCAGTGAAAATCAAAATCCCACCGGGGAAAAGTATTTTTTGAGAGAAATAATGAAAAATTTGGCTGCCTGTCAAGTGCATAGTGCCAGTGTCAAACATGCAATGCCTGAACGAAGTGTGAAATTCCATGTTCAAACCCACTTTTGACTACCTTCTCGATGTCAAAATTAATCCCAGGATATCTCGTTGGAAAGACTATCCTATCTAGTTTCTAGATCTATCTTCAGTTTTGAAAACGAGCTTGATTTGACCCTCCAAAAATGGATTCTCCCAAGACTAGTCAAACGCGTAGTGCCTGGTCAAAAAATGAGGCAGAAATGTGATTTTTTGCTAGTTTTTTGCCTTTTCCACCAACCAGTTTTGCCTTCCAAGGCTGGAAACATGGTTTTCCTGACTGTCTTGGGCCTTCTAAATCTAATGGTGGTGGCCATTCCTCCAACAAGTGCCTCCAAAAAGCACGCAGCGCCTAGGGCACTGCGTGTTTGACAAAGCTGCTGATATAAAATTGCCTCAAGAAACACAGAAAAAGACGATATTTGCCAAAATGTGCCAAGAGTCTTCAAAATTGGTCAAGGAACTAATGTTTGGTGTATCTAGGCATGAAGTGAAGCCTCTGCAAGTGTGTCAAGTTTTTCCTTTCTACATTTCTTCAATAACTTCTCCAAGTGATCATTGATGGCTTGAAGCCAACCTTCCTTGTCTTCTTTGATCATATGATCATCAAGCATAGCTTCATCAACTATCTCTCTTTGCCTTTGCCCTTTAAGTTCCAAGGATTTTTTCAAACCTCTGGTTCTAGGTCTACCTCATTGTATGGTCTATTTTCTTCTTCTGCCATGGTGTTTTAATGTCAAACCCTAGGGAGGTATTAGGTTGTTGGAATTTATGTAACGGAGGAGGGGATAGGTGTTATAGACATTTTTGTGCCTTACAACATTGAGCATGAAATGTCCATAATCCAAGGGATCCAAAGTCCCTAAAAGAGTTGTTCCTGCCCCTAAAGGAACAAGGTCAACCAATGACAGCTTCTCCCAGAAGTTCTCCACCAAAAACAACTCAAAAACAGTCAATTCAGGATCAATTCAGAAGCTCTTCTAGCTACCTGCGTTGC
This sequence comes from Pinus tabuliformis, assembly GCA_031772625.1. Taxonomy (NCBI): domain Eukaryota; kingdom Viridiplantae; phylum Streptophyta; class Pinopsida; order Pinales; family Pinaceae; genus Pinus; species Pinus tabuliformis. Next base: position 1,012,093,621 of record CM062815.1, read on the forward strand.
AGTGCACCCCAGTACACTAGCTGGGTGCGTTGCAACACACCTAAAAGCACTACCAGGGTGCGCTGAGCGGGAAATGACAAATGGAAAACTCATTCAACGAGGTGGAAAGACCCTGGAAGCTTCCAGAATCTTCTCCAATGACACTTGCCTCAATGAATTCGACTAGTGATGAGTAAGAGGCTCTCAACCTCCAAGTGGAAGCAAGAACTGACAGAGAGAAGCCACAAGTCAAAACATAAGCTGACTCATACTCTCTGCTTACATCTATATATGGATCTCTCACCCAGAGGTTCAGGAGGCTGGAATTTTGTACTTTGCAGAGAATTGCTGTTGGTTTGAGATTGAGATTAGTACATTGGGTGATTTATGCTTTGTTGGAGGAGAGGAAGGGATTCCTTTGCTGGGAGGTAGATGCTGGATTGGAACTCACTTGGTTGTATCTCCTCTTGGACTTTCTTATTCTATCAATAAACTATTTGAGTTTCTCCTACATGCTGTGTACCAATGATGTTTTGTTATGCTTACATGTTTAGCTTAATCTGATCTTGAGCTTTTTATGAATGTATATCTATATCTTCGTGTAGTTTCTCTCTCTTGTGATCTTGCAGGAATTTGGTGAAGCTGGGCTGGTGAAGGAGAAAGGAGCTGAGAGCCACTGAAGAGAGGAGTGATTGGATAAAAAAACTAGCGGAAGACACAGGTTAGTTACATCCTTTCTCCTCATTTACATTTCATAAAGAAGAAATACTCAATTAGTTTTCCTTGTTTGTTGCTAAGGCACTATCACACCTTAGAGTGGGATAGGGGCATTCCGAATGGATACTTTTCCCAACAACAAATTGGCTACTCCGCTGGGGAACGTATCTTGTTAGTTTATTTGTGTTTCTATTGTTGTTCACCTCATAAACTCAAGAGTGCCGAATCGAACTGCATTTGCCATTTTCAAATGCAAAGTAGAGATCTGCTACTCTAGTCCATTCGCCGAGCCTGTTTATGATTTGAACAGCTGATCCACAAGTGCTCTAACAGCCCTTTGTGATAGATCTTAGTCCTCCTTTAAATCATCCTCCTAATTGTACCTAATTGATAGCTTTTATCCGACAAAAAACTGTAGATTAAACTGCAAACCGTGACCCAGAACCCAGAGACAATTCTCGTTTCTGCTTCAGCGCAGACTCTATGAAGAGGTTCTACATTTCAACGCAGGTCCCGTGAAGGATACCTGCGCTGAAGTTCAGTTTCTCTGTGCTGAGGGTGCGCTGATCAGCCCTTGCCTTGTGCAGCTGTTGTTCCCTGCTTCCTTTTGCTCAATTTTGTCTCTGTTTTTGCAGCCTGTTATCAGTGTGTGTACCTATCTGAAACCCCTTTTCTTTGCCTCAATTCCGCCTCAGTTTTATAAAGAAACTGTATTTGTTCTTTGTGTATTTGTTACATCATTTGCAGTTTCCCATTACAAAAGTAAACTAGTCATACTGTCGCCCTTAGATCTAGACCTGTCGTAAGTGTCGTTTTGATCTTAGGAGTGAGTTTGTTTGCTGTTCACAGTTGATTACGCTTTTACTTTTGTCTTTTGGTTTGAATTTATGCATTTCTAGTGTCGAAACAAGTGTTTACTTCAAAATCATAAAGTGTCGTAATCGTCTTTTTGTTTTCAAAAAGAAACTTGTTTATGTTTTCACTTGAAATCGAATTCAAATTTGTACAACAACTTTCTTTTTAGGCATCAATATTAAGAAAGCGAAAACAAATACATGCATATGTGCATTTGCATATTGATAGTTTGCATGCTTTGATTTAGGAAAAGTGCATTTACAGTGTGCTCTATGATCTTTGAGAAAAGATCGTGTCTTTCTTTTCCCCTTGTAGCTAGGATTTTCATTGTTGAAAAGATATAAAAGCTTGCTTATCATCTTTAGACTGCATTTAGGAATTGTATCATACATCTCGTGGTGATCCAAAAAGGCAAACTTCTAAGAAAGATCAACCTAAAATAAATTGAATGAACTTAACAACGATTTGTAACTTAACGCACAACATAGAGGTCTAGGCTAGAGACGTGTTCCGACGTCGTAAAACCTGGTGACTGTCGATCTCGCTGATGGTTGGGTGATTCCTCCTGAGAGACGATAAGCGCCAGTACGGATTGTGCCCCCACGTACCGTCGAGTATATATTGGGAGACCCCAATAGGCATAAAACCTTTATCCTTAGGAAGTCGTGTCGGCCGCCCTACTGATCGCAATGCACTGAACACAACATTCGGGAAGATTGACCGCCCGTACCTTAAAAAGTATTCTGCGGTTTTGCGAAACGTTTGGCACACCCTCTACCTAGAACTCCAGAGCAGTTCCTTTTGGCCTTTTTCAGACTCTATAACGGAAAAAGTCCATCCGAGCATTTGTCACTTCGGGCTCGTTAAAACATTGAAGGAGACTAGAGTCATCTTTTGCTTTTTCTCGACTCTTTAAAATTGAAAAAGCAAGTTGTGTCCAAGCGTCGTTAAAATTTATTTTAAACGGAATATTCATACCCTTTTTCCTGCGTTGATCTTTAGGTTGAGAAAATGGAGCCTACCAACCAAGGAATTCCCCTTGGTGGAAATCATAGTCCCTTCTCCTCTTGGGGAGATGTTGGTGCGCCCCATATGGCCACATTGTCGCTTCCAGGACTGACAATTGGCTTGCCGGTCCGGCTCTTCTCAACCAATGTCGTTCAGAACACCACTATTCCTGAACAATCAAATCAACAGTTAGACCAGTCCAGAGTTACCCACCAGCCTTCTATTTCCTCTAATTCTTCCTCTCCTCCTTCCTCTTTGCTTGACGGAACTGGTAAAACAAAAAACGAAGTTCCTAAGGAGAAGAAGGAAAAGAAGAAGAAAGAGAAGAAGAAGAAGGAGCCAAAAGCGACTGGGGGCAAACAAGTGTCGTCTGACAAAAATCCACACACAGCACTGACTAGGCCTAAATCGCCATGTGTCATATGCAAGGGAGACCATTTCCACAGAGATTGTCCCTGCATCCCTCGGATATTAAGGGACTGGTCTCCCCGTTTGCACAATCCGGTGGCATCAACCTCTGATAGCCAGGTTGAATGCACACCGTCAACTAGCGAAAGTGAAGTCCTTGGACAAAAAGGGAGAGCTAGATCTCTCTGTAGACTGTGCGAAGGCAATCATGCTATCCACCGTTGTCCCTTCTTAGACGAAGCAAAAAGAGTTTTGGATGACCGTCCGGTTTAACCGTTACGACTTCCTCCTGGATATAAAAAACTCTTGCCGAGTCCTTCGTTAGTTGAAAATCCAGCCGGCCCGCTCAAGTGGTCAGCTGAAGCGCCGGTCATTGAAGATGAACCAGCTGAATCGATACCCGACAAAAGTCAAAAGGTCGAGGCGGCAGTTGACCCGGTCTTGCCTTCAGAGGTTTTGTATTCGAATGATACAGTCACTGAAGAGGATAAAGATGACACCATCCAAATTCTCTTCATCAACACAGACTCCGACGAGCATGGGGGCAATCCCCCCATTCCTTTATCGCAGGAAGGAAGTTCGTCAGAGTGATACCCGGCCGTCTACTCGGTCCCGCCACCAAGCAACCTAGTTGTCTCCTTCGACTGGAACCAACTAGGCAGACCCCGTTTGCCAGCAAGCATACCATTCAGAATTATCGTCCAAATATACAGAATGGTCATGGCTGGCACCATCATTGATGAGGGGGCATCTGTGAGTATCCTTTCCTCTACTGCTTGGAAAGCGCTTGGTTTGCCAGCGCTTTTGCCTGAAATGAGAAATCTGACAGGCTTTGATAAAGGAACCAGTCGACCTTTAGGGATCCTCCCCAATGTGCCTATCACATTGAAAGGGAAGACCGTTCAAATGAACGTGATGGTCATTCAAGGACCCTTGGATTATAACCTACTCCTTGGACGAGACTATATATATTGCATGGGAGCCATCGTCTCCTCACTCTTTAGAGTAATGTGTTTTCCGCACGAAGGAAGAGTGGTCAAGCTCGTGGACCAGCTTTCATTTCCCGGATCACGCATTGCAAATAGTCATATACCGTCCCTAAATGGTCTCTTCATGCAAGAAATGTCTCAACCCACGGTCCGTCCTCTCGATGAGCACGAGTAATTCGAAAGGATATGACTGGAACCCAGGGGGCATGCGTCCTGGTCTGCTTCGGCAGGAAAAATTTGGGTATAAGGTAGGTTTCCGCGGGAGAATATGACTAGTCCATACCCCGTCCGTGATTGGAAGAGGGGTTGTTCTAGAATAAGATTCTTTTGTCAAAGTTATGTGTTTGGTGCTCGTTGTCACTCACCTTTGTCTATCTCGGTAGACATCGCCGAAGAAGTGTTTTGTTTGAAAGATTAATAGAACAATCTTTGGTAACCTGAAAGAGGTAGGCCTCTCTCATTAAAACAAATGTTTTAACGGACTAAAGAAGGGGTAACCTTGAAATCATATTTTATACCCAGGGGCATGCAAACCTTTTGGAGTGCAAGCAAAGAGCGATTATTTATCTTTTTTTTGGGTTAGTCGTTTCCTAACTTGCATAAAGAAAGGATGAGGGGCATAGCTTTGTAAGGCGCAAGCTCCATAAAAAATGGAATCTTACATGAGACATTCTTATCATATGACTGGATTATCGAGCAGTTTTAGCAGATAGTTCATGCTCGTTAAAAAATAAACATAAGATCGAGCAAGTGTTTCAACCCGTGTTTAAGCTCGTTAAAAAATGAACTACCATCCGGTAAATAACCACCGTGAATGTAACATTATCAGCGATTAAAGCCTTGGTCGTGTTTGCACCGTCACCTCCACTTTTCCATTGGCCGATCATTCACCTCCATTTGATTGTTTACCGATTTTGAGGAACAGCTGCGAAGAGTGATTACACTAGCCATCCTTGTGACACTGCCGTGCTTGGAAAATTCCAACCCTTACCTGGAATCAACTGCTACCCATTTTATCACTCGTTCCTCAAAAGACGAGTCTTCTTTAAGCTCTTTTCATCTGACTCGTAAAATATGAAAAGATTGCCGAGTTTTGCCTTCCAGCTCGTTAAAGCGACCGGAAGAGCTATCCCTCCTCTAGATTTTAATCTTTTTGGACCTGAGGGATTATTGCACAAAAAGATCGAGCGCTTGTTTTGTTCGGCTCGTTAAAACTATCGAAAATTCATCGCTTCTGTATTGTTTTATTCTTTTTCGGACTTAAGGGATTAGATGACGAAAAAGGACCTTTGGAGTTAACTTTACGTACCTTTTCAGACTCTCTAAAAATGAAAAGGACCGAGTTATCTTTGTCGTTAGACTCGTTAAAAAGATTAATAGCGACAAACTTGTCTTTAGGCGAGAACGAGTTTGACTATCGCTAGGCTCGTTAAAACATAGCGATGGGTTTGCCCGAAGGGAAAATTATAGAACAAGCATATGTTATCCTCCTCAAGCTTGACAAAAATAAAGAGGTACTGGTCAGCAATGACTGGGGAAAAATTGGGAAGAAACTCAAAGAACTTTTATTGGTAGCAAGTCGCTCTTGAACATGACACTTCCGCTCCGTGCCTGAGTCGGGTTGGGTTGTTTCATTCACCGGTCACATCACCATGGTCTCGCCATACCATCCACCTTTGGGGTAAATGCTACCAATCCATCACATAAGTGTCGCCGATATGTTCAAGAGAAGTCATCCAGAGAAGTCAACCGTGTCCCATCCACTACCATACATTATCCTTCATTCTTTCATGACCGCCACCCTGAACCATATATCATCAGATCGTTTTCACCTCCATCAAAATAATTTGCTCCGTTTCGTGTCACTGATGTGGGATACATTAAGGCCCTCCTTTGACGGATCGCTTCTTGTCGACATTAGCTCATTATCCAAGAAGTTGATCTAGGAACACCCCCTTCAGTACTTTGAAACTTGCATGCCTCAATGGCAAGTTTCTCACTTCCGGCGACAGGTATACATCAATGACCTTCGACCGAAATATTTTGCGTGGTGTTCGATGCCAAGTCCTTTATTCACACCACGTGAATTGTACTGCAGTACCTTGAGGGTCATTATCATTATCGGTGATTCCTCTCGCGCTTTTTAACGGTTTACATCATTGACTGGTAATCAAGCGATGTCTTTCCATGTTCGACTTCAGAACATTTCTCACATGGATCGACTTGTACTTAGAGTGAAGATCGGACGAGATTGAAGACCCCGGATCTAGTTTCATCCATCCGAGCTGTGATATATATTCAGGAAAAATAAAGACATTGACATGTACAACATTGCAGCACAGATAATCATCCTACCAAAAGGATGATGATTTCATCAAAATCATCAGTCTACCATCAGACGATTGTCTGTCCTATGTACAGAAAAATGAATTTATAAAGCTGAGCGGGAATGCCTGCCTCAGCTAGATCATGAAAACAGTATGAAAAATAATGTATTGTATTGTATCTTATTACAGGTCTCCTCCCAGCATTGAATGAACTTCGGATCCTCCTAATAAAGCATTTCACCCGATAAACGGCCTCATACTTTAGGGGGCAACTGTTATAGACATTTTTGTGCCTTACATCATTGAGCATGAGATGTCCATAATCCAAGGGATCCAAAGTCCCTAAAAGAGTTGTTCCTGCCCCTAAAGGAACAAGGTCAACCAATGACAGCTTCTCCCAGAAGTTCTCCACCAAAAACAACTCAAAAACGGTCAATTCAGGATCAATTCAGAAGCTCTTCTAGCTACCTGCGTTGCAGTGCACCCCAGTACACTAGCTGGGTGCGTTGCAACGCACCTAAAAGCACTACCAGGGTGCGCTGAGCGGGAAATGACAAATGGAAAACTCATTCAACGAGGTGGAAAGACCCTGGAAGCTTCCAGAATCTTCTCCAATGACACTTGCCTCAATGAATTCGACTAGTGATGAGTAAGAGGCTCTCAACCTCCAAGTGGAAGCAAGAACTGACAGAGAGAAGCCACAAGTCAAAACATAAGCTAACTCATCCTCTCTACTTACATCTATATATGGATCTCTCACCCAGAGGTTCAGGAGGCTGGAATTTTGTACTTTGCAGAGAATTGTTGTTGGTTTGAGATTGAGATTAGTACATTGGGTGATTTATGCTTTGTTGGAGGAGAGGAAGGGATTCCTTTGCTGGGAGGTAGATGCTGGATCGGAACTCACTTGGTTGTATCTCCTCTTCGACTTTCTTATTCTATCAATAAACTATTTTAGTTTCTCCTACATGCTGTGTACCAATGATGTTTTGTTATGCTTACATGTTTAGCTTAATCTGATCTTGAGCTTTTTATGAATGTATATCTATATCTTCGTGTAGTTTCTCTCTCTTGTGATCTTGCAGGAATTCAGTGAAGCTGGGCCGGTGAAGGAGCAAGGAGCTGAGAGCCACTGAAGAGAGGAGTGATTGGATCAACAAACTAGCGGAAGACACAAGTTAGTTACATCCTTTCTCCTCATTTACATTTCATAAAGAAGAAATACTCAATTAGTTTTCCTTGTTTGTTTCTAAGGCACTATCACACCTTAGAGTGGGATAGGGGCATTCCAAATGGATACTTTTCCCAACAACAATAGGGAGTATTAGTATGATGGATATGAGGGTTGGGGTTTGGGAGCCTAGGTAATTATAGCACGTAGGGTTTAGGGTTTTGGGACAAAGGTTAAGAGAGTGTTGGATGTAAAGGTTTAGGGAGAGGGAAGGAAGGTATAGGGGAGTATATGAAAGGGATTGTGAATACAAGGATAGTGTTGGGGAATATAGGGTTTAGATGTGAAATTAAATCAAATCTTCAATAAAATATTTCAAAAACTTAACAATTGACTTGAGGAGGAAAAGGCACATCCCTTAGCTGCTACTTACTTGTCTTGAGGTTGAAAGCACTTTAGTAGAGCTGAGGAGGTGATTTTAGCTCTCTTGGACAAATGCGCGGCGCCTTAAGGAAACTCGCAGTGCCAACTTCAAATCAACGTTTGAGTGCCTTCCCGATGTCCACATTGAGCACAGGATATCTTGTTGGAAATCCTGTCGAGTCTACCTTCCAGAACATCTTGAATGTTTCAATTTGGAGCTCATTTTCCCTGTCAAAAGCCCAATCTCCCATGACTGGTCAAAATGTGCAAAATGAAGTTGCCAAAATGGAGAGTGCTGTTGCAGTAAATGTTTGGAGGTCTTACTCAACTCCAAATTGAGCTCATGATAGCTCATTGGAAAGCTCCCTGTGTCTAGTTATCATTTAACTCATTAAGAGAGTATTGTGGACATTCTAGCTAGGAGACATCTTGATTTTCCCAGAGTCACTCTAGAAGTGTAGCAACTCTCCTGAGGCAACTGTATTTTTGACATTTCTCTTGAACCATGACACCTGTGTAAAAAGTGAAGGAGGTTTTTCTTCCTTGGTCTATTGTGGACAAACACCTCTGTCAAGTTTCCCAAATTCTTTTCTGTTTGGTCTAAAACATAGTTTGAATAAAAACCAACCCTATGTGTGGCAAATGATTTGTCCCTTGGAATGACTTGTTGAAAAATGATGAAGACATGATGTGTATGAGTTGGAATGACCTCATACTTGCTGAAATGACCTCCCTTATGCCTCATATACTTAGATGTCTCTGATTCCATAGCCAACCCTAGCTCAATGGGTGAGAAAATTAGGGTTTAGTGCTTGTGGAAAATGATGATTTGGACACCCTTGGGAAAAAAACAACTCCCTTTGGCATGCACTTAACCCTTTGAAACTTTACCCTTTCACTTGACTATTTCCTTTGAAAAATTGATCTTTTGATGGTCTGGCATCTTTGGAACACTGAGTTAACAGCTTGGGATGGTGAAATTATTACATTTGAAAGACATAAAATTACATAATGAAATAAGCATTTCTATTTACAAATCATCTTCACATGGTGAAGGGATGTTATTTGATCACCCTTTACTTGCTAGTATTATGCAATGGAATGGAACCTTGGCAACCCTAATGACCTAATGAAACCTTGAAAAACCCTAAAGACCTAATGAGACCTTGAAGGATTGAATTTCAAGATGACATAATGACCTCATGACTGATATAAATGGTATGATAAAAATAAATTTATGGATGATCTATAGTCAACAAGATATGAAACTATGCCAGCAAGTAATCACATTTAAGGAAGAGTGATGTTTTTGGACTAGGACTGCCATCAGTGACTAATTTTTTGCATGACCTAGTGGAATGATAAAAAATAGCTGAATCAGACCCCTAAAATGACAAGAAAAGAGGATTTTTGATCCTTGATGGCAGGATGAAAATACTGACACTAACATCGGCCTTATTGGGGATGGAAGTTCCTTGGAGGTGTCAAGAACAATGTAGACCAAGTGCCTAATCATGTGGGCCAATACAGTCAAAAACTTAAATTGAAATGCATGACTAAAAATTAATGACTTGATGACACAAACTAACTCTGAAACTGACTGAACCATGCTCACTTCTATGAGATTATTAATCACACCCTGCTCTAAGTGATCCATTACTCACATGATCAAGTGAAATGAAACAACTAATGCAACCAAGTAACCATTCTGGCTACTGTTTTAATTCTCCACAAGTGCTTGCTTATGACCAACAAGAGAGAACTATTAAAATGCAACTCCCATGAAAACTTGTAAACAAATCCAATTTTTCCCAGATTGAATAATATGGATACTCTATCAAACTCCAGAAATATTGCATAAGGATCTTTAAATTCATGTGCATTGGGACTTAGCTCATCCAATGAATTACTTTGTTTTTCCTCATACCATGAATGCAAACTTTCATTTGAGCTTTGTGATGAGACTCCTGCTGAAAATGACAAAGAAACCGACTGCCGAATCAAGTTTGTATCAATACCTTTTTCAAGCTCACAATTAGCTAATGGAGAAGGACTTTGACTGTAGATATCATCCAACACATTAGCTATTTGATCATGAAAAACTTGAAAAGACTGTTGCAACCCATTTTCTTTTGGTTCCAATGAGATTGCATGATTTTCTACAGGTTGCTCATCCTTTATTGAAGATATACTATGCAAATTTCCTTTCAAAAACTGAAATGATTCAAAACAAAATGGTACAGAATCATCTTGCATCATTTGATCATATGTTCCAACTTCCAAGTCTTCATCTGCAACTGGACATTCAATGGCATTCGAGGGCTGCAAATCTAGATATGAGAAGTCTTGAACAAGGATTTCATTGCCCTCTAGATGGTCAAGATCAAAACTTATCGATGGTTGACTTCTGATTGCACGAAAGTTGTCTCTGATGAACTGAAACAAAGTAAAACAAAGAGGCAAAGATCCTTCACTTACTTCAAAATTTTCTGCACTTTCCTCCTCACTTCCATAGCTGATATGCATCGGCTGATCACTGTATTTTAGTTGTTGAAAGTGAACTTTTGCCTTCCACAAACTAGCTGTTGATTTGTCTGCAAGACTAGCTTGTGTTTGGAGAACATAATCATCATCATACTGATCAAACTTAGCCAAATCATTAGTATAAAACACATCATAGACCATACATGTCAGATCAACAGATCTCTCTTCTCCAAGATGATCTATAAAACAATCATTATCAGATCTATGACAACTAAGAAAGGAAATGTTTTGGATCAGCCACTTGTCTTTCCTCAATCAGTGAGCCATCATATTGAACATCATACTCATTCCTTATGTTGATCTTTTGCATCATCTCTTCCACTGCACTTACCAAAATGTCAAGCTTTACCTCTAAAGATGTTGATTCCTCTGGTTCTATGTTCTTCATCTTTTCTCCCTTCAACGTTTCCCTTCTGATCAGCAGATGAGCCTCTATATCTACTGTACTATTTTTCATCTCTTCATGTGTTTCCAGGTTCCTTTCTGTTAGGCCCCTATACTACTAGTGTAACCCCTTATTGTTATTAGTACAACCCCCTTATTATATTGTTGTACCCATGTAGTCCCCATATTGTTACTACTCTGCCCCATAGAAGCCCACTATTATTATTATTGTGCCCTTACATTATTATTGTTATGTTGGCTCTGATTATATTATGACTCCTTAGACTCCTATATATAGAAAGGAGGTCTTGTCATTTGTATCATCCAAGAATTGTTCATTTACGTAATGTAAAGGAATTTCCCCCCTCAAAAAGGCTGAATTCTAAGGCGTTGATCTATTTGTTCTATCTTTTTGTGAGCTGGTTTCATAACATTTGGTATCAGAGCTTTGGATTCGAGGGTTTCGCTACCCCAAATAGGTCATCGTGGTATTTTCACTATAATTTTTTTTTGCGATGTCTTAGAAGTGAAAAGGAAAACCCATTTGAGATGAAATTGCACTGAACCTCGGGTCCAAATTTCAGAGCTTTTTGCACTATATTTGTGGAGATATGATCTGAGGAAGTTGGTCTTTTTGTAGACTCCTAAATTACATTCCAAACAGGTGACCTGGGGAAAAATGTCATAACTTTTGTTTGGAGAATCAAATTAAAATTTCATAAGAGGTTACAAAAAGAGGACAGACTATAGTTTCTTGTGTATCTTTTTCATATCCTAAGGTCGAAACAGTGACACGTAGCACTTCCTACAAGTTCACTCTTCTGAAAAGGTCTATTATCAGGTCATCTTGGGAGATTGTGCATAACTCAGCCTTGGAGAATCTAAATTTGATCAAACTATCGACATTGGAAAGAGGACACAGAGGGCTACTACAGGTCACAATTTCAAAACTAGAAGAACCAAAAGTACAAAATTATAGTCGTTTCAAGATCGAGCTCCTAAAATCAATAAAAGGTGATATGAGGAAGTTTGATGGCAAGGATCCGGTAAATTGGATACTTCAGATGGAGCAATACTTTGATCTACATGGTGTACCACTATTACAAAAGGTATGTATTGCATCTTCCTATTTAGAACCAGATCAATTTTTATGGTATAAAGGGCTTTGTTCTCGTAAACAACTTGTTACGTGGTCAATTTTCACGGATGAAATAATAACACTTTATGAGGATACAAAGAGCAACACCTTCTTTAGAGCAACACCACAACAATTAGAAAGAGTAAAAGAGCTTTGTTACATAGTGTAAAGTAAAATTATGGCAACAAGGAGGTCTACCCCTCACAACTATAATAATGGAAGTGTTGTTTCTCCTAGCCTTCCACAACCTACAAGGGTTACACCACAACAATTGGAAGAGAAAAAAGAAAAAGGGCTTTGTTACAATTGTGATAACAAATGCACTAAAGGTCATAAGTGTGCTGAGAAGAAATTATTTTACATAGATTATGAAGAGGAGGGGGAAAGTATCAAGAAACATCAAAACAAGAGTATATACATCGAGAACCAACCCCAGAGAAAGAAGAAATGAATCTGACCATATCTTGTAAAGCATTGGTAAGAATTACCACTCCTCAAACTCTCAAGATAGAAGGACATATCAAGAAGAAAAAGGTTCAAGAAGTGAAAGATCACATCGAGAAAGAAGAAACGAATCCAACCATATCTTGTAATGCATTGGCTGGAATTAGCACTCCTCAAATGATCAAGATAGAAGGACATATCAAGAAGAAAAATGTCCAGGAAGTGAAAGATCACATCGAGCATCAAGAAATGAATCCGACCATATCTTGTAAAGCATTGGAAGAAATTACCACTCCTCAAACTCTCAAGATAGAAGGACATATCAAGAAGAAAAAGGTTCAAGCAGTGAAAGATCACATCGAGCATCAACAACAAGTTCTCCAACTTTTAAAGGATAACGCCACTTTGGTGCAAAATCGAATGAAACAATAAGTAGATCAACATTGTAGTGAAAAATGTTTTGATGTAGGTGATTGGGTATTTTTACTACTACATCTCAAGCAAGCTATTTATGAGAAGGAAATGTTGGAAATACTACATGCACTTAAGAAATGGTGACCTTACCGAATGGGAAGACACTTCAAGGTAAAAATGGATCATGATAGTCTTAAATACTTTTTAGAACAAATATTATCTATAGAAGAGCAGAAAAAATGGGTCACAAATATATTGGGTTATGAGTTTGACATCATCTATAGAAAAGGGAAACAAAATTTTGTTGCAGATGCACTCTCAGGAAAGGATGAGGATGTGGAAGCATTATTTTGTGCTATTTCTATTATCCAACCAGATTGGATAAATGAAGCAAGGGATGAATGGAAGAAGGACGAAGAAGTGTGGCCACTCATTCAAAAGTTACAAAAGATCTCAATTCAAACAATATTGCTAGAACTTGAAGAGGAAGGAAAAATCATATTGGAACCTAGAGCAGTCACAGAAACAAGAACCCAACAACTATGAAATCGATCAATTTCAGAGAAATATCATCAAGTGGAAGAACTTACCCACTGAAGACTCCACATGGGTGGACAACAATATTCTATAGAACCATCAAGAACTACTCAAGCGTTGAGGACAACACTTTTTGAAAGAGAGGGGCATGTTAGGCCCCTATACTACGAGTGTAACCCCTTATTGTTATTAGTACAACCCCCTTATTATATTGTTGTACCCATGTAGTCCCCATATTTGTTATAGACATTTTTGTGCCTTACATCTGTAAGCATGAAATGTCCATAATCCAAGGGATCCAAAGTCCCTAAAAGTGTTGTTCCTACCCCTAAAGGAACAAGGTCAACCAATGACAGCTTCTCCCAGAAGTTCTCCACCAGAAACTGCTCAAAACTAGTCAAATCAGGATCAATTCAGAAGCTCCACTAGCTGCCTGCATTGCAAAGCACCCAAATACACTGTCTAGGTGCGTTGCAACGCACTTGAATGCACTACCCAGGTGCGTTGAGCGGGAAATGACAAGTGGCAGAGTCATTCAACGAGGTGGAGAGACAATGGAAGCTTCCAAAATCTTCTCCAATGACACTTGCCTCACTGAATTCGACCAGTGATGAGTAAGAGGCTCTCAGTCTCCAAGTGGAAGCAAGAACTGATAGAGAGAAGCCACAAGTCAAAACATAAGCTGACTCATCCTCTCTGCTTACATCTATATATGGATCCCTCATCCCAGAGATCCAGAGGCTGGAATTTTGTACTTTGCAGAGAATTGCTATTGGTTTGAGATTGAGATTAGTACATTGGGTGATTTATGCTTTGTTGGAGGTGAGGAAGGGATTCCTTTGCTGGGAGGTAGATGCTAGATCGGGACTCACTTGGTTGTATCTCCTCTTGGACTTTCTTATCATATCAATAAAACTATTTGAGTTTCTTCTACATGCTTGTATATCAGTGATGTTTTGTTATATTTGCATGTTTAGCTTAATCTGATCCTAGGCTTTTTATGAATGTAAATCTATATCTTCGTGTAGTTTCTCTCTTCTGTGATCTTGCAGGAATTCGGTGAAGCTGGGTCGGTAAGGGAGCAGGGAGCTGGGAGTTATTGAAGAGAGGAGCGATTGGATCAACAAACTAGCACAAGACACAGGTTAGTTTATCCTTCCTCTTCGTTTACATTTCATAAAGAAGAATACTCAAGTAGTTTTTCCTTGTTTGTTGCTAAGGCACTGTCACACCTTAGAGTGGGATAGGGGCGTTCTGAATAGATACTTTTCCCAACAACAGAATGGCGACTCCGCCGGGGAGTGTATCTAGTTAGTTTATTTGTGTTTCTATTGTTGTTCTTCTCATAAACTTAGGAGTGGCGAATCGAACTGCATTTGCCATTTACAAATGCAAAGTAGAGATCTGCTACTCTAGTCCATTCACTGGGCCTGTTTATGTTCTGAACAGCTGATCCACAAATGATCTAACTTCCCTTTGTGATAGCTCTTAGTCCTCCTTTAAATCATCCCTCTAATTGTACCTTACTGATAGCTTTTATCCGGCCAAAAACCATAGATTAAACTGCAAACCGTGACCTAGAACCCAGAGAAAATTCTCGTTTCTGCTTCAGCGCAGGCTCTGTGAAGAGGTTCTGCATTTCAACGCAGGTCCCGAGAGGGCTACCTGCACTAAAATTCAGTTTCTCTGTGCAACAGGTGCGCTGATCAGCCTTTGCCCTGTGCAGCTGTGGTTCTTTGCTTCATTTTGTTCAGTTTTATCTCTGATTTTTGCAACCTGTTATCAATGTGTGTACCTATCTGAAAACCCCTTTTCTTTGCCTTAATTCCGCCTCAGTTGTACAAAAAGACTGTAGGTGTTCTTTGTGTATTTGTTACATCATTTACAGTTTTCCATTGAAAAGTGAAATAGTCATACTGTCGTCCTTAGATTTAGATCTGTCGTAAGTGTCGATTTTGATCTTAGGAGAAAGTTCCTTTGCTGTTGACAGTTGATTATACTTTTTACTTTTGCTTTGGTTTGAATTTGTCTCTTTCTAAGTGTCGAAACGAGTGTTTACTTCAAAATCATAAAGTGTCGTAATCTTCTCTACCTTTTTGATTTCGAAAAAGAAACTTGTTTGTGTTTTTCACTTGAAAGCAAATTCAAATTTGTACATCAACTTTCTTTTTAGGCATCAATATTAAGAAAGTGAAAACAAATACATGCATTTGTGCATTTGCATATTGATAGTTTGTATGGTTTGATTTAGGAAAAGTGCATTTACAGTGTGCTCTTTGCTCTTTGAGAAAAGATTGTGTCTTTCTTTTCCCCTTGTAGCTAGGATTTTCATTGTTGAAAAGAGATAAATGCTTGCTTATCATCTTTAGATTGCATTTAGGAATTTCATCTACATCTCGTGGTGATCCAAAAAGGAAAACTTCTAAGAAAGATCAACCTAAAATAAATTGAATGAACTTAACAACGCTTTGTAACTTAACGCACAACATAGAGGTCTAGGCTAGAGACGTGTTCCGGCGTCGTAAAACCTGGTGACTGTCGGCCTCACTGATGGTTGGGTGATTCCTCCTGAGAGACGATAAGTGCCAGTACAGATTGTGCTCCCACGTACCGTCGAGTATATATTGGGAGACCCCTATAGGCATAAAACCTTTATCCATAGGAAGCCGTGTCAGCCGCCCTACTGATCGCAATGCACTGAACACAGCATTCGGGAAGATTGACCGCCCATACCCTAAAAAGTATTCTGCGGTTTTGCGATTGGTTTGGCACACCCTCTACCTAGAACTCCAGAGCAGTCCCTTTCGTTCCTTTTCAGACTCCTTAACGGAAAAGGTCCATCTGAGCACTTGTCACTTCAGGCTCATTAAAAATCGAAGGAGACTAGAGTCATCTTTTGCTTTTTCTCGACTCTTTAAAATTGAAAAAGCAAGTTGTGTCCATGCGTCGTTAAAATTTATTTTAAACAGAATATTCATACCCTTTTTCCTGCGTTGATCTTTAGGTTGAGAAAATGGAGCCTACCAACCAAGGAATTCCCCTTGGTGGAAATCCTAGTCCCTTCTCCTCTTGGGGAGATGTTGGTGTGCCCCATATGGCCACATTGTCGCTTCCAGGACTGACAATTGGCTTGCCGGTCTGGCTCTTCTCAACCAATGTCTTTCAGAACACCACTATTCCCGAACAATCGAATCAGCAGTTAGACCAGTCCAGAGTTACCCACCAACCTTCTACCTCCTCTAATTATTCCTCTCCTCCTTCCTCTTCGCTTGATGGGGCTGGCAAAGCCAAAAGTCAAGTTCCTAAGGAGAAGAAGGAAAAGAAGAAGAAAGAGAAGAAGAAGAAGGAGCCAAAAGCGACTGGGGGCAAACGAGTGTCGTTTAACGAAAATCCAGACACTGCACTGACCAGGCCTAAATCGCCATGTGTCATTTGCAAGGGAGACCACTTTCACAGAGATTGTCCCTGCATCCCTCGGATACTAAGGGACTGGTCTCCCCGTTTGCACAATCCGGTGGCGTCAACCTCTGATAGCCATGTTGAAAGCACACCGTCAACTAGCGAAAGTGAAGTCCTAGGACAAAAAGGGAGAACTAGATCTCCCTGTAAACTGTGGGAAGGCAATCACGCCATCCACCGTTGTCCCTTCTTAGACGAGCTAAAAGAGTTTTGGATGATCGTCCGGTTTCACCGTTACGACTTCCTCCTGGATATAAAAAACTATTGCCGAGTCCTTCGTTAGTTGAGAATCCAGCTAGCCTGCTCAAGTGGTCAGCTGAAGCGCCGGTCATTGAAGATGAACCAGCTGAATCCATACCCGATGAAAGTCAAAAGGTCGAGGCGGCAGTTGACCCGGTCTTGCCTTCAGAGGATTTATCTTTGAATGACACAGTCACTGAAGAGAACAAGGATGACACCATCCAAATTCTCTTCATCAACACAGACTCCAACGAACACGGGGGCAACCTACCCATTCCTTTATCGCAGGAAGGAAGTTCGTCAGAGTCGTACCCGGCCGTCTACTCGGTCCTACCTCCAAGCAACCTAGTTGTCTCCTTTGACTGGAATCAACTAGGCAGACCCCGTTTACTAGCAAGCATACCATTCAGAATTATCGTCCAAATATATAGAATGGTCATGGCTGGTACCATCATAGATGAGGGGGCTTCTGTGAGTATCCTTTCCTCTACTGCTTGGAAAGCGCTTGGTTTGCCATCGCTTTTGCCTGAGATGAGAAATCTGACAGGTTTTGATAAAGGAACCAGTCGAGCTTTAGGGATCCTCCCCAATGTGCCCATAACATTGAAAGGGAAGACCGTTCAAATGAACGTGATGGTCGTTCAAGGACCCTTGGATTATAACCTACTCCTTGGACGAGACTATATATATTGCATGGGAGCCATCGTCTCCTCGCTCTTTAGAGTAATGTGTTTTCCGCACGAAGGAAGAGTGGTCAAGCTCGTAGACCAGCTTTCATTTCCCGGATAACGCATCGCAAATAGTCATATACCATCCCTAAATGGTCTCTTCACGCAAGAAATGTCTCAACCTACGGTCCGCCCTCCCGATGAGCGCGAGTAATTCGGAAGGATATGACTGGAACCCAGGGGGCATGCGTCCTGGTTTGCTTCGGCAGGAAAACTTTGGGTATAGGGTAGGTTTCCGCGGGAGAATATGACTAGTCCGTACCCCGTCCGTGATTGGAAGAGGGGTTGTTCTGGAATAAGATTCTTTTGTCAAAGTTATGTGTTTGGCGCTCGTTGTCACTCACCTTTGTCTATCTCGGTAGACATCGCCGAAGAAGTGTTTTGTTTGCTGCGCAAATGAGACAATCTTTGGTAACCTGAAAGAGGTAGGCCTTTCCTGGTAGAACAAATGTTTTATCTGCAAATTGAGGGGTAACCTTGAAATCGTACTTTATACCTGGGGGCATGCAATCCTTTTGGAGTGCAAGCAAGGGGCGGCTATTTATTTTTTAAATTTTTAGGACCTATAACCCTTTAAACTCGTAGGATTAGTCATTTCGGAACTTGCATAACGAGAGGATGTAGGGCATAGCTTTGTAAGGCGCAAGCTCCATAAAAAATGGCATCTTATATGAGACATTCTTATCATATGACTGGATAATCGAGCAGTTTTAGCGCATAGTTCATGCTCGTTAAAAATAAACATAAGATCGAGCAAGTGTTTCAACCTGCGTTTAAGCTCGTTAAAAAATGAACTATCCTCCGGTAAATAACCACCGTGAATGTAACATTATCAACCATTAAAGCCTTGGTCTTGTTTGCACCGTCACCTCCACTTTTCCATTGGCCGATCATTCACCTCCATTTTATTGTTTACCCATTTTGAGGAACAACTGCGAAGAGTGATTTCACTAGCCATCCTTGTGACACTGCCGTGATTGGAAAATTCCAACCCTTACCTGGAATCAGGTGCTACCCATTTTATCACTCGTTCCTCAAAAGACGAGTCTTCTTTAAGCTCTTTTCATCTGACTCGTAAAATATGAAAAGATTTCCGAGTTTTGGCCTTCCAGCTCGTTAAAGCGACAGGAAGTGCTATCCCTCCTCTAGATTTTAATATTTTTGGACCTGAGGGATTATTGCACAAAAAGATTGAGCGCTTGTTTTGTTCGGCTCGTTAAAACTATCGAAAATTCATCCCTTCTGTATTGTTTTATACTTTTTCGGACTTAAGGGATTAGATGACGAAAAAGGAATTTCGGAGTTAACTTTACGTACCTTTTCAGACTCTCTAAAAATGAAAAGGACCGAGTTATCTTTGTCGTTAGACTCGTTAAAGACATTAATAGCGACAAACTTGTCTTTAGACGAGAACGAGTTTCACTATCGCTAGGCTCGTTAAAACATAGCGATGGGTTTGCCCGAAGGGAAAATTATAGAACAAGCATATGTTATCCTCCTCAAGCTTGACAAAAATAAAGAGGTACTGGTCAGCAATGACTGGGGAAAAATTGGGAAGAAACTCAAAGAACCTTTATTGGTAGCAAGTTGCTCTTGAACATGACACTTCCACTCCGTGCCTGAGTCGGGTTGGGTTGTTTCATTCACCGGTCACATCACCATGGTCTTGCCATACCATCCACATTTGGGGTAAATGCTACTGATCCATCACATAAGTGTCGCCGACATGTTCAAGAGAAGTCATCCAGAGAAGTCACCCGTGTCCCATCCACTGCCATACATTATACTTCATTCTTTCATGACCGCCACCCTGAACCATATATCATCAGATCATTTTCACCTCCATCAAAATCATTTGCTCCGTTCCGTGTCATTGATGTGGGATTCATTAAGGCCCTCCTATGATGGATCGCTTCTTGTCGACATCAGCTCATTATCCAAGAAGTTGATCTAGGAACACCCCCTTCAGTACTTTGAAGCTTGCATGCCTCAATGGCAAGTTTCTCACTTTCGGCGATAGGTATACATCAATGACCTTCGACCGAAAGATTTTGCGTGGTGTTCGACGCCAAGTCCTTTATTCACACCACGTGAATTGTACTGCAGTACCTTGAGGGTCATCATCCTTATCGGTGATTCCTCTCGCACTTGTTAACAGTTTACATCATTGACTGGTAATCAAGCGATGTCTTTCCATGTTCGACTTCAAAACATTTCTCACATGGATCGATTTGTACTTAGAGTGAAGATCGGACGAGATTGAAGACCCCGGATCTAGTTTCATCCATCCGGGCTACGATATATATATTCAGGAAAAATAAAGACATTGACATGTACAACATTGCAGAACAGATAATCATCCTACCAAAAGGATGATGATTTCATCAGAATCATTAGTCTACCATCAGACGATTGTCTGTCCTATGTACATAAAAATGAATTTATAAAGCTGAGCATGGGAATGCCCGCCTCAGCTAGATCATGAAATCAGTATGAAAAATAATGTATTGTATTGTATCTTATTACAGGTCTCCTCCCAGCATTGAAAGAACTTCGGATCCTCCTAATAAAGCATTTCACCCGATAAACGGCCTCATACTTTAGGGGGAAACTGTTATAGACATTTTTACGCCTTACAGCTCTAAGCATGAAATGTCCATAATCCAAGGGATCCAAAGTCCCTAAAAGTGTTGTTCCTGCCCCTAAAGGAACAAGGTTAACCAATGACAGCTTCTCCCAGAAGTTCTCCACCAGAAACTGCTCAAAACTAGTCAAATCAGGATCAATTCAGAAGCTCCACTAGCTGCCTGCGTTGCAAAGCACCCAAATACACTGTCTAGGTGCGTTGCAATGCACTTGAATGCACTACCCAGGTGCGCTGAGCGGGAAATGACAAGTGGCAGAGTCATTCAACGAGGTGGAGAGACAATGGAAGCTTCCAGAATCTTCTCCAATGACACTTGCCTCACTGAATTCGACCAGTGATGAGTAAGAGGCTCTCAGTCTCCAAGTGGAAGCAAGAACTGACAGAGAGAAGCCACAAGTCAAAAAATAAGCTGACTCATCCTCTCTGCTTACATCTATATATGGATCCCTCATCCCAGAGATCCAGAGGCTGGAATTTTGTACTTTGCAGAGAATTGCTATTGGTTTGAGATTGAGATTAGTACATTGGGTGATTTATGCTTTGTTGGAGGTGAGGAAGGGATTCCTTTGCTGGGAGGTAGATGCTGGATCGGGACTCACTTGGTTGTATCTCCTCTTGGACTTTCTTATCATATCAATAAAACTATTTTAGTTTCTTCTACATGCTTGTATATCAGTGATGTTTTGTTATATTTGCATGTTTAGCTTAATCTGATCCCAGGCTTTTTATGAATGTAAATCTATATCTTCGTGTAGTTTCTCTCTTCTGTGATCTTGCAGGAATTCGGCGAAGCTGGGCCGGTAAGGGAGCAGGGACCTGGGAGTTATTGAAGAGAGGAGCGATTGGATCAGCAAACTAGTGCAAGACACAGGTTAGTTTATCCTTCCTCTTCGTTTACATTTCATAAAGAAGAATACTCAAGTAGTTTTTCCTTGTTTGTTGCTAAGGCACTATCACACCTTAGAGTGGGATAGGGGCATTCTGAATAGATACTTTTCCCAACAACAATATTGTTACTATTGTGCCCCATAGAAGCCCACTATTGTTATTATTGTGCCCTTACATTATTATTGTTATGTCGGCTCTGATTATATTATGAATCCTTAGACTCCTATATATAGAAAGGAGGTCTTGTCATTTGTATCATCTAAGAATTGTTCATTTATGTAATGTAAAGAAGGTTGCCCCCTCGAAGAGGCTGACTTCTAAGGCATTGATCTATCTTTTCTATCTTTTTGTTGGCTGTCTTTCCTCAATCAGTGAGCCATGGTATTGAACATCATACTCATTCCTTATGGTGATATTTTGCATCATCTCTTCCACTGCACTTACCAAAATGTCGAGCTTTACCTCTAAAGATGTTGATTCCTCTGGTTCTATGTTCTTCATCTTTGCTCCCTTCAACTTTGCCCTTCTGATCAGCAGATTAGCCTCTTCATCTACTGCACTGTTTTGCATCTCTTCATGTGTTGCCAGGTTCCTTTCCCTCAGCTGAAACTCCATTACCGGATCAAATGCTTTCGGGTAGTGCAAGAGAGCGGATCTAGGAGGAGGTCTTATATTAGTAGGCATCGAAAATAAGACTTGGTTAAACCTAGCAGAAAATTGTTGTACTGTCTCCCTTGGCTGTCTTTTCAACTGTTTATACTCTTCTAGAATCAATAAAGGGTTCTGTCTGATCACCCACTTGTCGAGGAAAACTTTGATGAACAGTTAGAAATCTGAGATGCTCGCATCAGGCAGGGTTTTGAACCAACTCTTGACTTTATCTTGCAAAGAAAGAGAAAAAATCCTAATACTGATATCCTGTTCATCAACTTCAAAAAGGTCAAGAAAAGAATCAAAATTCATTACATGTCTCTCACGAGTGATGTTGTCGCATTCACCATCAAATCTTGGTAGATATAGGTAATGATTTTTAGGGAAAGCATGGGATATAGGAGGTAAAATCAGAGGCTTGTATCTATCTGGAACTTTACAAGGTATAGGAGTATATACAAAAGCTGTAGAATTAGTCTTGGTCTCTTGAGGAAAATTAGTTTGGCGACAATCACCATAAGGTTCAGAAGAAGGGTCTTGATCAAGATCAAAGTCATGTGAATATTTTGTATTCACAATTTTCAAAGGGAACGAATCAAATGCAAGTCTAGGATCTTTTCTCGAATACAATATACTTTGTAAAGCCTTCTTGACATTCTCGGGAAAAGAGGAGAAATAATTTATAACAAAGAACATAATGTCTTAGATGAAATTCCAACTTGAATACCTGATCTTTCCATATTGTCCTTTCATGTTTCTTTTGGTCAGGTTCATCTTCTAGTGGAGTCTTTGGATCTGATCTCGAAACTGATTTAGAGTCACCAGGTGAATGATTTCAGCCTTCCGGTGTCTGATTGTTTTCCACCATCAACAATCAGATCTAAACTTGATACATTTTACTGAGGAACATAAAACTACATTCCCCAGTATGGTTTCCACTATGTTATAACCTAGATTGACCTCAGGCTGAAGGGAGGCAATGCTAGGGTAACCACAAACCAAGCTTAGCCAAGTAGCTAGCCCTACTAGGTCGGGATAGGGCTCTCTCCAAAGGATCTCAGTCAAGATGACTGGATCAGGTAAAGGATTTTAGGCTAGGTATAGTAGCATGAATGTTTTGATTGGGTTTTGTAGGGGGTTTTCCAGATCAGAAGGAGCTGGGTAGTTTAGGTCTGGGAAATTAGGTCAGAAATGCAGGGTGTTCTATGGGGCAAGGTAGGCATAGGCTTTA
Organism: Pinus tabuliformis; assembly: GCA_031772625.1. Lineage (NCBI taxonomy): Eukaryota > Viridiplantae > Streptophyta > Pinopsida > Pinales > Pinaceae > Pinus > Pinus tabuliformis. The sequence continues at coordinate 1,012,116,803 of CM062815.1, forward strand.
GCACTCTAGGGCTTGATGAAGTGAGATTTTTAAGACTGGTGAGAAGCTAATAAGGGCATGTGACAATCATGGATCCTTCTTGGACTGCTGAAAACATGGATTGGAGAATGATTTCCCAAGGCAGAGCACTGATACAATGGATTCTACCTATCAAACTTGAAAACATTCAACTAGAAGCAATGAAATGATTGAAAACATACATAAAACATATAAACATATAATCATAGAAGAAGAAACTGTACTAGAACTCCATACCACAGGGATCCCATAAAAATAGTTGCAATTCTTATTAATTTCCTGCCAAACTGCTTATAAAGGTGTACAATCAAGCTTTGAGCATCCACACTGAGTCCAACCAACAAAATAACTAAGAAAATACATGATATAGGCCTCAAAACAACTAATCCTAGCCTCAGGGGTCGAATCCATGACAGGAGAAGCAGTTTCACAAAAGACTGAACTGAAAGCTAAATACTAGAGTGGTCAAACTGACTCATCCCTAATATGAAGCAAACTGATTCATTACATGCCACTTAGGCCATTCATCTGATGTATCTACCCTAGGTATAAAAAATACACTTTAATTACATCATCATTATGAATTGCATCAATAAAAACTCAAAATCCCACAGGTGAAAAGTATTTTCTGAGAGAAACAGTGAAAAATTTCGCTGCCTATCAAGTGCGCAGCGCCAGTGTCAAACGCGCAGCGCCTGAAGGAAGTGCACAACGCCATGTTCAAACCCACTTTTGACTACCTTCCCGATGTCCAAATTGAGCCCATGATAGCTCGTTGGAAATATTATCCTGTCTAGTCTCGAGATCTATCTTTAGTTTTCAAAGTGAGCTTGATTTGACCCTCCAAAAACGGATTCTCCCAAGACTGGTCAAACGCCCAGTGCCTAGTCCAAAAATGAGGTAGAAATGTGATGTTTTGCTAGTTTTTTGGCTTTTACACCAACCATTTTTGCCTTCCAAGGCATAAAACATGGATTTCCTGATTGTCTTAGGCCTTCCAAATCCAATGGTGGTGGCCATTCCTCCAACAAGTGCCTCCAAAAAGTGCACAACGCCTAGGGCATTGCGCGTTTGACCAAGTCGCTGATATAAAATTGGTTCAAAAAACACAGAAAAAAGACAATATTTGCTAAAATGTGCCAAGAGTCTTCAAAATTGGTCAAGGAGCTAATGTTTGGTGTATCTAGGCATGGAATGAAGCCTCTGCAAGTGTGTCAAGTTTTTCCTTTTTACATTTCTTCAATAACTTCTCCAAGTGATCATTGATGGCCTGAAGCCAACCTTGCTTGTCTTCTTTGGTCATATGATCATCAAGCATAGCTTCATCAACTATCTATCTTTTCCTTTTCCCATTAAGTTCCAAGGGTTTTTTCAAACCTCTAATTCTAGGTATGCCTCACTGTATGGTCTGTTTTCTTCTTCTGCCATGGTGTTTTAATGTCAAACCCTAGGGAGGTATTAGGTTGTTGGAATTTATGTAACGGAGGAGAGGATAGGGAGTATTAGTATGATGGATATAAGGGTTGGGGTTTGGGAGCCTAGGTAAGTGCAACACCTAGGGTTTATGGTTTTGGGACAAAGGTTTAGAGAGTGTTGTATGTAAAGGTTTAAGGAGAGGGAAGGAAGGTATAGGGGAGTATATGAAAGGGATTGTGAATACAAGGATAGTGTTGGGGAATATAGGATTCAGATGTGAAATTAAACCAAATATTCAATAAAACCTTTCAAACACTTAACAATTGACTTGAGGAGGAAAAGGCACATCCCTTAGCTGCTACTTACTTGTCTTGAGGTTGAAAGCACTTTAGTAGAGCTGAGGAGGCGATTTTAGCTCTCCTGGACAAACGCACAGCGCCTTAAGGAAACACACAATGCTGACTTAAAATGAACTTTTGAGTGCCTTCCTGATGTCCAAATTGAGTGTGGGATAGCTCATGGGAAATCTTGTTGAGCATACTTTCCAGAACATCTTTAATTTTTCAATTTGGATCTCATTTTCCCTGTTCATATCCCAATCTTCCAAGACTGGTCAAAATGTGGAGAATGAGGCTGCCAAAATGCAGAGTGTTGTTGCAGTCAACTTTTGGAGGTCTTCCTCAACTCCAAATGGAGCTCATGATAGCTCATTGGAAAGCACTCTACGTCAAGTTATCATTTGACTCGTCAAGCAAGTCTTTTAGACATTCCAGCTAGGAGAAATCTTGATTTTCCCAAAGTCACTCTAGAAGTGCAACAACTCTCTTGAGGAAACTGTATTTTTGACATTTATCTTAAACCATGACACTTGTGTAAAAAGTGAAGGAGGTTTTTCTTCCTTGGCATATTGTGGACAAAAACCTCTCACATTTTCCAAATTCTTCACTGTTGGGTCTAAAACATAGTTTGAAGAAAAACTGGCCCTATGTGTGGCAAATGATTTGTCCCTTGGAATGACTTATTGAAAAATGATGAAGCCATGATGTGTATGTGTTGGAATGGCCTCATGTTCACTGAAATTACCTCCCTTATGCCTCATATACTTAGATGTCTTTGTTTCCATAGCCAACCCTAGCTCAATGGGTGAGAAAATTAGGGTTTAGTGCTTGTGGAAAATGATGATTTGGAAACACTTGGGAAAAAACAACTCCCTTTGGCATGCACTTAACCCTTTGAAACTTTACCCTTTCACTTGACTATTTCCTTTGAATAATTGTTCTTTTGATGGTCTGGCATCTTTGGAACACTGATTTAACAACCTGGGATGGTGAAATTATTACATTTGAAAAACATAAAATTACAGAATGAAATAAGCATTTCTATTTACAAATCATCTTCACATGGTGAAGGGATGTTATTTGATCACCCTTTACTTGTTGGTCTTGTGCAATGGAATGGAACCTTGGCAACCCTAATGACCTAATGAAACCTTGAAAAACCCTAAAGACCTAATGAGACCTTGAAGGACTGAATTTCAATATGACATAATGACCTCATGACTGATGCAAATGGTATGATAAAAATAACTTTATCGATGATGTACAATCAACAAGATATGAAACTATGCCAGCAAGTAATCACATTTAGGGAAGAGTAATCACAGGATGAAAATACTGACACTAACACCTCAAATAAGGTATTTCTTATGAATCGTTTATTTAATATGAAAATGTCAGAAGGTGGATCTGTTGCTGATTAAATGAATTTAATACAGTTACCAGTCAGTTAAGTTCTGTAGGGGTAACTTTTGATGATGAAGTTAGGGCTCTGTTATTTCTATGCTTATTGCCATAAAGTTGGAATGGTTTAGTTATGGCCATTAGTAACTCTATCTCTAGATCTAGTACTTTAAAGTTTGATGATGTTGCCACTGCAATCCTTAGCGAGGAATGTGATGGAAAAGATCTCTTAAGACATCAGGTAATTATTTGACTGCAGAGACTAGGGGAAGAAAAATGGAAAGAGGAAAGAGCCCAGGATATCGCAGTAAGTCAAGGAAAGGCATATCCAAGTCTAGATCAGGGATAGTGTGCTAGAAATGCGGGAAGAAAGGACAACTGAAGAAAAACTGCAATTCTTGGAAAGGAAAAGAAAGAGATGAGTAGCAAGAAAATAATCATGAAGCGAATGTGACAGGTGATGTGTTGCAATATGCTTTGATTCTTTCATTAGAAAATATTATTGATGCCTGAGTGGTAGATTCAGGGGCCTCATTCCATGCCACACCTAATAGGAAACATTTTCATGATTATGTTCAAGGAGATTTTGGACAGGTTTGATTAGGTGATGATAAACCCTGTAAAATCATTGGAATGGGTAAATTTTTCATAAAATAGCATAATGGAAGTCAATGGCTATTGAAGGAGGTAAGGCATGTTCCAGATCTGAATAAAAATTTGATTTCAATAGGGCAGTTGGGAGGTGAAGGTTGTGTAACTATTTTCACAGATAAAACCTGGAAGGTCACTAAAGGAGCCCTTGTAACATCAAAAGGAGAAAAGGTTGGTACATTGTATTTATGCAATGGTATTTCTAATTTTGCTAATGCTTTAACCTCTACAGGAGATGATATGGAATTATAGTATCATAGGCTCATGAACATGAGTGAGAAGTGGATGCAAATTCTTCTCTCAAGAAATTTGTTGCTAGGTTTGAAGCATTTTGATTTAAAATTCTGTGAGAATTGTGTTTATGGAGAACAGAAGAGAGTGAGTTTCCTCAGAGTTGGGAAAGAAAATAAGAGTGAAAAATTAGAGCTTGTGCAAACAAATGTATGGGGACCTGCTTAGGTATCATCTATCGTTGACTCTCATTATTGTTAGGACTCAGAAATGTCACTTTTTCATCCACCTTTCCCTTCACTATTCCTTACATTCTGTCGTCATATTAAACCCTTCATCATATCATTTTCATAAATTCATTTGCGTTTCATATTATTATTTTCCAATCTATTCATTCTAGTATTAAGAGTGAATTTATGATTAATATTAGAAAATATACATGTTTTCATATATCTCAAATATGGGTGAGCTTTTTAATATGTAGGAATATGAGGATCATTAATTCAAAGAGACTTCTCGAATATCTCCTCCACCATTTCAGGGAGATAGTTATTCAAGCCTATTCTTAAGGAGAAGACCATGGAATATTTGGTTGGCATATCTTATTTAAGATATGTGAAAGATGTGTGGAGGATTTGAAGGAACTATATTTTGTAATAATGGGGAAGTGGTTAAGAATAGTTGAGAGAATAGTGGGTATGTAATTAATGCATTCTTATATTATCTTCAAATACTCTCATGTATAAAGGAGAGTGCTCCCTCTCCATAGGGAGAGGAGGACAGTTGGAAATTGTAAGAAGATTGAGTAGTCTTAGATTCTTTCATTGTTATGCTTTCATGTTTGTCATTTGATTATTGTAATATTGATTTATGGATGTGAGCTCACATATGTCATTCGTTGTTAACTCTTCACATGTTGTAATGCTTTTCTTTCATGCAAATCTCCATTCATAGATTAAGTTGATTTCAGCAATGTAGATTATACTAGATTAGTTCTACTTCAGTCCTGCATATATCGTGCACGTGTTTCGTAAACTTACGTACCCTGGATTGAAAAGTAAATAGTTGGGCAACTGTAATACAATGTTATTATTACGACATATATTTCACCTAACAATTATTATGTTACTTTTATTGTTGATGCAACCAAAAAAAACTGGATTTATTGTATTCGAAAGAAATCTGATGTATTTGATACTTTCAAGAAATGGAAAGCTTTGGTTGAAAATGAGACAGGAAAAAGGTTGAAGTGTCTCAAATTAGGCAATGGAGGTGAATATTGCAGCAAAGAGTTTGATAGGTATTGTTTAGAGAATGGAATTCGCAAAGAGAAGATAGTCCCAAGAACACCACAAGAAAATGGTGGGTCAGAGAGGATGAATAGGACAATCATGGAGTGTGCAAGGTGCATGAGATTGCATGTAGGATTGCCTTTTCAGTTGTGGGCAGATGTTGTAGATACTATTGTTTATCTAATAAATAGAGGGCCTTCAAGTTCCTTGGATGGTGGTATTCCACGTTAATAAAGAAAATAGAACAAAGCTTGAGGCAAAATCAAAGAAATGTACCTTTATTGGATATGGTGTTAATGATTTTGGTTATCGCTTTTATGATTATGAAAAAAACAAAATCATTAGGAGCATAGATGTCATATTCAATGAAAAGGTTTTGTATAAGGATCAGATGCAGGAAAAGAAATAGGAAAAAGAAAATAGAGAATACACAGTTCTTGATGACATCATAGAAAAAGTGAAGGTGCCTAAAAATCATAATGATCAACAACCAAAACAACAACAAAAACCAAAATAGAAACAAGCACCTCAAACACCTGAAAGTGGTGTTAGAAGATCCACCAAGATAAGTAGACCCCCTGAATGATACTCTCCTTCATTATATTATGTATTGCTGACTAATTCTGGTGAAACAAAATTTTATGAAGAATAAGTGCAGGTAGAAACCAGGAAGAAGTGGGAGCAAGCCATGAAAGAAGAAATGGACTCCTTAGCACATAACCAGACTTAGGACTTAGTCAGGTTTCCTACAGGGAAAACAACATTGTAGAATAAATGGGTTTACAAGTTGAAGGAAGAAGATGAAGGTAGAAAAAGGTATAAAGCTAGACTTGTGGTGAAGGGTTTTGCACAGAAAAAGGGTATAGACTTTGATGAGATATTTTCTCCTGTTTTTAAAATGACTTCAATCAGAAATATTTTAAGTCTAATAGTAGTTGAGGGTTTGCATCTTGAGCAGTTAGATGTAAAGACAACCTTTCTCCATGGGGATTTGGATGAAGAGATATATATGTAGTAGCCACAAGGATATGAGGTAAAAGGGAAGGAGAAACTAGTGTGCAGGTTGAAGAAGAGCTTGTATGGATTAAAACAGGCTCCAAGGTAGTGGTATCTAAAATTTGATAAGTTTATGTCTGAACAAGGTTATACTAGATGTCACTCTGATCATTGTGTTTATCTCAAAAGGAAAAATGATGGCAGCTATATTATATTGTTGTTGTATGCAGCTGACATGCTTGTTGCAGGTTATAACATGTAGGAAATAAATGTGCTCAAAAGAAAGTTCGCAAACTCATTCGCAATGAAGGATTTTCATGCTGCAAAACAAATCCTTGGTATGAGAATAACTAGAGATAGGAAGAATTGAAAATTAACATTGTCTTAGAGTGAGTACATAGAAAAGGTGTTGAAAATATTTAATATGCAGGTTGCAAAACTAGTTAGCATACCTTTTGCTAGCCATTTCAAACTAAGTAAGGAGGTGTGTCCGAAGAGTCTGGAAGAAATGGCTTATATGTCTAAAGTTCCATATGCATCAGCAGTTGGAAGCTTAATGTATGCAATATTTTGCACAAGGCCTGATATTGTACATGCAGTGGGAGTTGTAAGGAGATACATGAACAATCTAGGAAAATAACATTGGATGGTGATGAAGTGGATTCTCAGGTATTTGAGAGGTACCACAAACCAAGCATTATGCTTTGGTGGTTCAAAAATTTCTCTACAGGGATATGTTGATGCAGATATGGCAGGTTATAGTGATAACAGGAGGAAGCAAAGTATGTTTTTGCACTCCCAACAATGAAGCAGAATATGTTGCTGCTACAGAGGCTAGTAAAGAAATGATTTGGTTACAAAGGATTCTGGGTGAATTGGGTAAGAAGCAGGAGTTGGGCATGTTATACAGTGATAGCTAGAGTGCCATACATCTTGCAAAGAACTCTACATTTCATTCCAAGGCAAAACATATATAGCTAAAGTATCATTTCATGCAGTCAGTGTTGGACGATGGATAGTTGAAGCTAGAAAAGATACACACTAGCCAGAATCCTGCAGATATGTTAACAAAAGTTGTAACCAGGGAGAAACTGAGATTTTTCTTGGTTTCTTAAAGTATGATGAAAAAGATGAGAAACAACCAGGTCCAAAGTGGAGTCATTGTCTAGCAAATGAACCAGTGGTGGAGTTTCTATAAGCAGTCTCCAAGTGGGAGAATGTTGGGTGTGGAGCCTGATTATCTTGTTTATCCAAAGGTATCACCACATTGGACTCCAGTTCATAATGTGACGAAAATTCCGCCTATAATATTTACGCTACAAGGGGGCTCTAGGGGGGTGGGTTGTGATCTTTGGGAGCCCCCCCTAGCAGGGGATCAGGGGAAGCATCCCTGAAGCTAAAAATACATGTAAAATTGCCTTGCAAAATGTTGTAATTTCGTAGTCAATCTAGGTCATTCATTAGGCGAAGATCTGATGGTAGAAGTTACATTTAATTTATGATTTTTTTCCCTAGAAGGAAACCCCTCGATATATATGAGGGAATTTTATTGCGTCTATGTAGATCTATATTATGAGTGAGAAAGAGAGATGAGATTGAGCAAGAGAGAAGAGGGAATTACAACGGTTCTGTTTTCAGTTGTATCTCTTCAGTTTGTTAGATAATATAAAAGGAAGTACTGGTTGTTTCTCTATGTCTCTCTTGTTTTATGTGTTTTATGTGTTTATATTTCTACAATATATTTTATGTGTTTCATTTCTCTGTAATTTATAATTTTCTAACAGTAAATAAGAGGTGCCCTGCATAGCTTCATGTTGTACTTCCTCGACGAGCTTCTTTGTAGTAGGGCCTTCCACCGCAAGACCCATTGTCCTTTGTGTCTATTGGATGCCCTTTAACTTATTCTTAACTAACAGAGTGAGATGGTTGGCATCCTCCGTCCAAGGTTGTGTTCTGGCCCTTAAGATGGCCTCTTTTCAGTGCAACTCTTCAATTTCAATTTGCAGTTTCTTTCATTCCTATAGCTGCATGAACCACTGTACTTGCACCAAAGTGCATAGAGTCAACCTTATCTCGTCAAATTATTTCTACTTTTCCCTAAGGTCTGTGTCAATCTTATGTAGAGTGGGGTCCCCTTGCAGAGATGTCCAAAGTTCCATGTTCTGCTCAAATAATTCGGTGCAGTCCTTAATTTTTGCATCTGATGTGGCCATCCCTTCCTTGATCGCTACTCCTAGACCTCTAGCGGAGTGGTTGGCTACAACTTCAACTACATCTCTAAAATTTGTAGCTGGAGTTCAAATTAGACTCGACCAATTTCGTCCTTCGATTCTTTGATCGTTGCAACCAACTTCTATATATTTTCTGTTGATTCTACTTCCACTGGAATGTTGAGCTCTGGCAGTGCATTACATGCATGTGTAATTGTTTCTTCCAGGTGTTGGCTTCGCGTGTGAAATTATTATTTCTCCTTCAGTGCCTGCACCTTTTCTATGAAGATCTATTGGTTGTTCATTTTGGCTTCAGTGATCCCCTAACCCTTAGCTCGTCGAATACACCTTGATGCAATTCGTGGAGGGTCTGGATAGGGAGTGTCATGAGATTGACACCCAGATCCTTGATCTATGACAGTTGGGTGTTTTCTTCCTCTAATTGGGCACACAGGGCCCCGTCCAACAATTGAATGACTATGAGATCTAGAGTTTGATATGTATCTAGCATGGTCGCACTCGCTTGTTGTAGGTTCACCTGAATCCCACTCACCTGGCCAACACTCACTTGTAGTTGCCCTGTCTGGATCTGTAGATCACGCAGATCCTTCTGCACATTTCCTGTTGTTTGCTGGTACTGCTACTCAAACTACGTCCACAGTTATGTGGTTGTGTCACATACCTTATCTCCAATCTCTTCTAAGTCCCCCTCAGTGAGGACTAGCGAATCCACTTGGGAGAATTTGGTGGAATTATGCTTCTTCCTTGGGCCAGAAGTTGTCTGCTTTGGTCTCTTTTTGACTACAAAGGGGGTGCCCTGCTCCGTGCCCCCACCTTCTTCAATATCTAACTCCTCCTTGTCCTTGGTGTGCTAAAAGCTAAAAAGCAGACTCCTCAAATTATATTATGGTCAACTTGGCCACCCTCTCTTTGTCAGCAACTGCTTTAGCAACATCTTCCTTCGCATCAACTTCCTTTTGTTGTGAAACTTTCTCCCGGGTTGTAGCTTGCTCTGCCTCCTTCTGTTTTTGTGCTATTGTGATATGCTCTGAGGTACTTTCCCATGGCTTGCTTGTGCCCGTGTCTAGATTTGATAGGTGCAGCTACTCCCCTAGCCATTTCCCAACAATCTTCTTTACATTTGCCTCACCCACAAGGTAAGGCAACTTATACCACGCCTTCTTTGGATCCCACCTCACGCGGATAGAAATATTGTGAAAATCCACCTTGAACCCTACATAATTCTCCAATTGTTCACATCCTCGGCCTCTGGATGATCACCATGCGAAGATCCATCTTGACAAGCACCCAAAACATCTTGGTCTCTGTGACCCACGCTGCATCTTTGGTCACCTAGACCGAAGTGAACTTCGCTACCTCTGGAAGGTTTGGGTCTTGTCAAGGAAACTAGATGTCCTTTGACATCCTCCATGCTACCAGTACTATAAACATCAATAACCAGGCCTAATGAAATGCCTTTCGCTCATCCTGGGCTTTGTGATAGTTTTCCAAAAACTCTTTACACAGGTACTGAGCTCAGTTGTACTAGACTCCTTTGGCACATTGTGCGGCTAATGAAATCACCGGCACCAGAACCTCGTCCACGCGGCACTTCCGTATGATCTTGCAAGCCAAGACCTGTGCTGAAAACTGCACTGCTTTGTTTGGAATGGAGTGGATAGAATATCCACGCAACTTCTTACCCAATCCAAACTCACTCTTTATTTGATCAGAGAGTTGCTTCTCTTTTGATTTTCCTCCAAATGCCTCTGTTGGATCCACACCTTGATAGGGCAGCATGGTAATCCGGTGGATCAGCATGTCAGTAATAGGGATGGGTTCTCCCAGCCAGAGACACCCATCATGCACCATGGTGAACAATTGTTGAAAATATGCTGTGTTAATGTTTGTTCTACTAAAATGCGACACAAAGAGCATGTTCAACAGGCCTGCTTTCTCAACTCTCGCGACCCACTTCATTGGCTCCAGTCGTGTTACTCTGGTTTCCTCATAGTAAATTTTCGCCAAATATTTATTCGGTGCAAGCATAGGGAACTTCTGAGGATCTTTGAATTCCCAATCCTCCATCTTGAGCGATGGAATGTGCCCTAATAGCGTGCCCTCAAACACCACCTTGTCTGGTAGTAGTGGTGTAGAAACCATGAATTTGGTGGTGTTCGGGTCTTTAGGCACCATAGCTTTGACTTTACGTGGTGGGATAGACTTTGGGAGCCGAGTCATAGGCTCATATTCTTCGGCATCCATCTCCTCAATGCCTCCATAAAGCTCTTCTTCATCGAGATCAAAGGGCTCATGTGGCTGCTATGACTTATTCATTTCCCCTTTTGGCAAATCTCTGTGAGGATTTTTCGTGGTGACTGCCTCACCAGAACTTGTTGCAGCTTCTTCTATTTCTTATCAACGACAAAAAGCTTAGGTATAGGAGACCTAGGCATCATGGTTGGAAATCTTGTGGGAAGAGGGGGCGGGACTTCACCGTAGGGTGCGGCTTTATATGGTGCAGCTTTTGTTTTAGGGAAATTTGTAGTCATGGTAGCCAGAAAATGTTTACGAGAATTTCAGGTATGTCAACAAATAATGGTTGTGAGAAGATCTCGTCCCAATCGGGGTCGAACATACAGTTCAAGTTTTGGTGCAACGCAAGGAAAAAAAACTTAAACCCAATTCTTAGGATGAAAATTGTTCTAATGTTGGCTAGCCGACAAGATTTATAGGTGAATTCGAATTCAAATCAAACCGTTCCCTCCAATTTTCTATCATAAATGCATCTTTGGTGGCAGATTTCCAAAGATTTTCCCCATAAATGTGCCCTCCCTCCTCCTCTTAATAGAAATTTTTCCATCCAATCATCTACAATGCACCCAATGACTACTTTTTGACCTAGATGTATGGTACCAACCTCCATGGTGCAATCATCTTGGTACAGCTCCCCTTGGCACCCTGTTTTTTACCATCGTGCAGCCCCCTTACTTCATTTTTTTCTATTTTCGGACAGTGTAGTTTATAGTCCCATACTTCCTTGTAGCTTCCTAGAGTACTAAGACTATCCTGCCATCATATAGTCATTGTGCATGGGTGGGAACATCCTTGTACAACTTTAATCGACTCCCATTGACTTTTCCTAGAAATAATTCTCCATTTAGCTTCATGAGTTGAACTGCACCACCATATGTAATTTTCTTTACTACATAGGGTCCAAGCCAATGCATTTGAAACTTTCCAGGAAATTTTGTAAACTTACTATCATATAATAATACCAAATCATTAACTTTGAGGGTGCGTTTCTTTATATATAAATTGCGACATGCCTTTTTCGAGCCCCTTTTTCACCCGTTGGTGAAATCCTACTTAAAATCGATCCTCTTCTAACTCCATCAGTTGTGTAAGGCCCTCCTCCATGGTCTTGCGATAAACCATATCGATCAATGTTGTAATGCACAAACTCTGCACAATATATTCCATGGGAATCACAACCTCTTTCCCATAAACCCATCTGAAAGGGGTTTGGCCTGTCAAATTTTTACAAGTAGTTCTATATGCCCACAGGACTACTGGTATGAATACATCTCAGTGATTTCACTGCACGTTGCAAAACCTTGTCAGAGCACTCCCTAGAATTTTGTTGAAGACTTCAACTGTACCATTAGCTTGAGGATGATAGGGTGTACTCGTCTGATGATAGACCTAGAACTCTTCAAGCATCGCGGAAATCATTTCATTTAAGAAATGCGTACCCCTATCGCTTATTAATATCTTAGGATAGCCAAATCAAAACATGACATATTCAAAGATAAACTTCGCATTGGTGGTTGTGTACAATCCTTTACCAGATGCACTTTCACCCATCACATCAAGTATTCAGTTGCTGTAATAATATATCGTGAGCCAATCTTCTTTCCTAGTGGCTGGGTCAGACCCACAAAATCAATCACCCACTTATCAAATGCCTGCAAAGTGATTTGTGGATTCAAATGCAATTCCTCCCTCCGCGATGGTCTCCCTATCCTTTGGCAAGCATCGCATGCCCTACAGTACGCTTTTACATCCTTATGTATCTTTGGCCACCAAAGTCCTACGCACATGATCTTCTGTGTGGTTACTCTTCCTACATAGTGGTCGCCTACCATTCCTCCATGCACTTTTGCAAGGATTCTCAGCCGTTCAAACTCGGGGAAATATTGGAATAGTATCTCATCACACCTGAGTTTATACAAGTGTCTAGTCGTCAAAGAAAAATTAGCCACGTGAACCACCAACTCCTTCTTTTGCTGCGTAGAATAACCTTCACCGATTGTGCTAGTTGTTAAAACTTGGATTATGTGAGCAAAGTGATCATCTGCGATACAAACATTAAATAGCTGCGCATCAGGAAACACTTCTTCCAAACTAGTAGGTTTGTCTCTAGTCTCAATCTGGGAGAGATGATCAGGATGAAAATTTAGTTGTCCAGGCTTCACAATTACCTCAAAATCATATTCCTGAAAGAGCAATAACAACCTACATATCTACCCCCCCCCAGCGCAGGCTTATTGACCAGGTATTCTAGAGCAGAATGGTCTGTATACATCTTGAAGTGCATGCCTAACATGTAATGTCATCATTTTGTAGCGCGTATACCATAGCCAGTCCCTCACGCTCTATAGTTGAGTAGTTATTCTCTGCCTTAGACAACTTCCTACTTGCAAACGCTATAGGATGTTTAATATCCCCTTCACTTGGTTGGGTTAGCATCGCACCGAATGCAATACAATGAGCATCTACATGCACATGAAACTACTTTTTCCAATCTGGGAATACTAGAATGGGTGTGGTGACCATTTTGTTCTTCAAAATATCCAAACTGTTCTAACACTCTTCATCCCAGCAGAATGTCACGTCTTTCTTCAACAATTTCTCCATTGGCGCAATGATTTGTGCATATGCCTTAATAAAATTTCTATAATACCCCATATGGCCCAGTGTCGCACGTAGCTATTTTACATTCTTTGGGGCCTCCAAATTGATAATAACTACTATCTTTGCAGGATCTACCATCAATCCCTACTTTCAAACCACATGACCTAGCAATATTCCGTAAGGAACATAGAAGATGCATTTTTTCAAATTCAGGGCAATCTGATGTCTAAAACAAGTGTCCAACATAAGGTGAAGACTTGCAACATGGTGCTTTACCCACCCAAAGATAGTCCAATCATCAAAGTACACTTCTAAAAAATTGTGGATGAATTCCTTAAAAGGGGCAATTACTACCCATGATAAGATCGTTTGTGCATTCTTCAATCCAAATGGCATTACCGCATATTGAAAACATTCCCACTCCATTGCGAAGGTGGTCTCACTGCGATCCTCCAACATGATCTTGATATGATGGTATCCCGAGAACCCATCAGTGAATGAATAGGCTTCCCGCCCTCCAATATTCTCAAGGACTTCATTTGTAAGTGGCATTGGAAATGGGTAATGAGTGCAAATATCATTGAGCTTCCTCAAATCTACACATATATGTATTTCATCCTATTGATTTTTCTCCTGAACCACCATAGGGCTTACCCAGTCTGATTCCTCCATTGGCTCAATGATCCCCGCGTCAAGAATCTTGTCCAACTCTTTCCACACCCTTTCCTTATATTTGGGATTAAAACAATAGGGTCATTGTTTCACAAGCTTTGCATCTAGCTCCAAAGAAATCTTCATCACGCTGAGATCCTCTACTATCCCCTTTTGATTTGAGAACTTGGTGGGAAACAAGTCATTATATTCACGTAGAAGTTCCGTGACCTTATCAACTGTATCCTCATCCCAATATTCACCTATCCTTGCAAACTTTTGCTACACGTCTGATCCAATGTTTACCTGTCTAGTCTTGAACGACTTTGTTATGTCAGGGATTGCAACTTTGGGTCCTTCTACTTCACGTTGTCCCCTGGACTCTGGAATGTGGATATTTCTAGGATCATCTTCTTCTTCTTCTGTGGTCACGTTATAGCATTCCAGCACATGGCACAACTGTGTATTCCAGTCTGGTTGAACCCATCCTACTGAATCCTTTGGCATTCTAAAGATTGCATCATTAACTTCTTGGAACGCTTCATTAATACATTCAAAGTCATCCTCAAACCTAAAGGTTAACAAGAAATTGTCCCTGAGGATATTCCACTAAGTATTTACATGGCGTAGCTCCGTTTCCAAATACGAATTCATCAGAATCGTATCCAAAGTATGGCAAAATATGTGCACCCATTCAGGCTGAGGTTCCTCTCCCTAAGCTTTAGCCCACCGCACCAGATAATCGCGTGGATTGTCTTTTCTAGTATTTTTCTCTGTAAAATGGGTATTGGCATACTCAAACCTCAGCTTCATCATTCACCTGTATTCTTTCCAATCAACGAAGCTATCCTTATGCGTACCCGACCAACGGGCAGGCATAGCGTGTAGTTCTAGATATAGTGCCTGGAACCAATGCTCTTATGGTACCTCCCTTTAAAACTTATCCAGAAACAAATTAAAATCATCTAAACCATCATAATGAGTTATATTTCATACCTCTGTAGATACGCAGTGAAGTGATTTTTTCAACATGTTGCAACGCAACGAGGAGACTTCATGTAATATGTTCTGCCAATTCTCAAGCTCTTCATCAGAATCTGAGGTGTAGGAGCTATCTATTTACCATGTAATTCATCCATCTACTGTAGGATTGATCTAGTTCTCATAACACACAATGATCTTATATATCTGATCTAGGTTGTCCTCTTCTTCATTATTGTGGATTGGTTCTGTGTATCATGCACCTTCAGAGGATCTAAGGGAACAATTTCTTCGGGCTCTTTCCTTTCAAATATCATTCTTCATTTCTTAAGATTAATGACCACATCTATGTCAATTTCCCAATCAATTCCTAATAGCGTAGGGTAAGGATTACTATCATCCACTATCTCGATCACTTCAAAATTGACCAAAGCGCTTGCTCCTTCAATATCCACCGTTGTCCCATACAGGTGCCCCTTAGGAATAATTTTCTACTAATTGGGCATACAAAGTTGGATAGGAGACCACTGCAGCATAGGTCTCCCCATCCTTTCCCAAGTTTGTTTTGGTAGCACATTCACATCATATCATATATCAAGAATTACTTGCTCCATTTCATACTCCCAATCTGCAATGTTAGTCTCATTTCACAGCCTGTTTGTTTCTTGCTTTTGCCCATTTTTCATACAACACGCAGTTTTGGAGGAGGTTTGACCTTACCTGTATAGTTCTCAATTAACTCTTCAATCCCTTCTACTGCCTTTCTATCTCGTAACATCTTCATACAAGTCTTCAGAAAGGTGGCTAATAGCGAAGGATCTACGTCTTGTGCTTCGTTGTTTCCGCTAGACTCACCTTGAATTCCTGAGGTAGGGGCCTCAACGAATCTCTTTTTGGCTTCTATAAAGGTTTCTTTAGCCTAGTTTAGGTAGAATCGAACTTCCTTCTTCGCAGTCTTGGATACCCATCCTTCAGTTTCTGGCTGCTTCCCCTTATATTATCCTTTGGTAATACCACTGCATGTTACTATGTTAATGTTAGGCTCTTCTTCCCGAGGCTCTTTCCTCATCATCTGAATGTTCTACAAAGGTGTTTTCGTCTTCTTCTGCTGCGTCTTGGCTATTAGTACTGGGAAATCTTCTATAACATGATCAAACTATTGGCAATACTGGTAGGAGGGATGCGTTGGATTCTGATAGTCGCATGCAAAATGGACTGCTTCTCCACAATTATAACAAATGACTTTTTCGCAACCCCTACCAACCCCTCGTCCTCATCCTCTTCCTCGGCCCTAGAATCCTCCATGCATTGCACCCGCGCCCTGATCCTGAGGCTGATTTTACATCTGCATTCTATATGTAGGGGTTCACTCCATCATCAATTCGTAGCTCTAACAATTGTGTTCATCATGCCCAACTGATTTACAGAAAGTATAAAATAACTGTTGTGGTGTTTGCACAAATTTTTGTAGGAGATGACAGTTATCAATCACGTGCTTCCTAGCTACCTGACAGATAGATCACCATAGCAGTACTCTCGCGCTCAATCCAATGATGTTTTCTGGTTTTAGAGGAATAGGACCTCCCCCAATGAGGTAGTTCTGATAAACAGTTAAGTGGTCCTTATCATGACCCTGGCCCTTACACTTCAAGCACCAAACTTCTATGCACACCTCGATCTAGACTTCCTTTCCCTTCTTCAAGCTCTGCAATTGCATGTACAAGCTCACCAACTGCGATTGAATCTGTTGTAGCCCTATATTCATATCCTGCACTAATGAAGCCTCTAATCTCATGGCGATATCCATTGCCTCTACTTGTGTTCCTATTTTATGTTGTGACAATGGTAATCTCAGATATGGTAGGAGCGAAGCAATATACCAGTCTCTATGTTGAGTATCTGTGATAGTCATATTAGCTTGGTGAATCAAACATTTTAATCATTGATCAAATTCCCATGTGGACTCATTTATCCTTCGTTGAATATCCTTGAACTCTGTTACAAACTGAGCCTGGGATTTCGGCTTCTTGAATTCACATGAAGTGCTTGCTGGGCCTCTAGCATAGTTACAGTGGGCCTATATGTGAAGAACTTGATCTACCAACTTAGCGCTCTATCTTGGAGCATTGTGACTAGTTGTGATTTCTTTATATTGTCATTAGTGATTTGTTGTGCCGTCCATACAGTATCTATGACAAACAATAATTGTTCAGGGTCTTTAGTTCCCACACCCTTAAACATAGGCAACTTCATTGTATTTTCTATATTAAATGATGGAGGTGGGGGTGGAGGCAGAAGCAGAGTGGATGGATGAAGTATTCCTGTGATACCCTGACTTACAAGCTATAGCAGACTTTGTAGTGTTCTCAGAATATTACCTTCTTCGTGACTATCAGAAAATCTTAATAGCGGATGGTATTCAAAACCTGATTCTTCGTTCCTTCTTAATGTTCTCCCACTTCACGTAGTCCCAAACATAAATTTAAAGGCATAACCTGTTTTTCGCACAATAGCATACTTAATCCAAGTCTTCAGAGATTTCAGGTACTTACCTCTTGATCCTTTGAAGAACCCACGCTATGCTTCACTTTAGCTAAAGGATGTATCGATCATGAATTCAGTGATGAATCCTCCCAGAATACGATTGATCCAGTGGTCGATGGCCCATGCAATTTATTTTTTGAAGCCTCCAAGCGCTTCACCAGTTCTAGGGTCCACACAATAGGGTCGTCAAGCTTCCACGTACCTTGACTATCTGCTAATTTGGATAGCCACTCATGTAATTCATAGGGGAAAGAGAAAAATAATATTTCGTGTTCATCTATATATAGGTATTTATTCAACCACTCTTCCTTCAACAAGCGCGAATTTCTTCTCTCCTACACTGCAAACCTATGTAATTTCCAATCAATCCACTTCTTAATTTCTTTCTTAGTGGCGAACCACTTATCACACATCCCTTTAGCAAGATCCTAGTCCTGGCAATGGAACCATTTTTTGGTTTGATGGGGCCTAACCCAGGTTCAATGTTAGTTGCGCCAACCAACAAAACCCTAACTGTTGGCCCTTTCAGCAACAAACCGCGTAGTGCAGGTTGCAGTATCACCTAAAGCAATATTGGGGGATGAAAAAACCACATTTTTCAATCTAGAGGCTTGTTTGATAGGTTGTTGTGGTTCATAGGGCTTATTTTTATCTTCGCAAACCCTAAACCTTACGAAACCAATAATTATAGTAACTTACTTTAAACAACTTCTAGATCTTCGCGAAGGCCTTTAATTATTCATAGCACTTATAAATAGTACAGATCTACCACTTTAGTGCACAAGATAAGAATTAATTCAGATAAATTTCATTACAAAGTGGAAATATAGAAACTTGCATAAGTAAGAAATATCACACATATGCACATGAATTGGCTCAAAACTGTCTTTATTAGATACAAGCATTCAAGTACAGACTCCTTTTCCCTGCGCACACAACTACAGGGGCCTGCACACTTAGCCTGTGAACTTACCAAGGTCTCTGCACACTCATCTGCAGGAGTCTTCCCCTTCACCTAAGTATAGGAAACATAGCTCTCCTGCCTTAGCTTAGTTACCATTACAAATATTTCTATCAATTAGATGATCCCTTAGACTGACTATGACTCTTCTATTTATAACCTTGCTTTTACAATACCATGGTCTACGAACCATGGGAAACTCTCAAAACCTTCCTATCACCTACCCATCTAAGGGACTAAAGCCCCTTTGACTCTAACTAGCTTCACGCTTTGCTTCCACATTTTGTAGAGACTTTACATCATTACAAAAAGAAATTACAAAATTTACCAAAATTTACCCCAAGGACCCCTTCCCAACAGTGCCCAGGATTTCAGTTTTGAAATCTTCTAGGAGGTTTTTTATTTTTGTCCGAGTTACACTCCCACCAGGAGCTCTGCTACTTCTAGTGATAGGATCTTATCCTCCTGCTCTGGTTCGTGTGCTGCCCCGCAAACACCTAATACACAATTGAATAATGCCATCATATCCTTCTTGATAAATATCACCTTTTCCCATTAAATTTAATGTTTCTACCCATTCATATTTCATCCCTTTTATCATAGTATCATTCAATACTTATTTTGGAAATGTAGAATAGGGTGACCTCCATAAATTATACCGAAACCTTTCTACATATTCTTCTAAGGTTTCATCATCTTTTGCAGTCATTTTAAAGATTTCATCCTTGAGATCCTTAGTCCTACAGTAGTCTTGGTACTTAGTAAGAAAAGTATTTTTCATTGCATCTCAAGATTTGATGGTACCCCCACCTAAACCGATAAACCATATTAAGGCTGCTCCCTTTAGAGTGAAAGGGAACAACTTCAGTTTTTGAGGGTCGGTGGTATAGTGATATCCTCCACATAGGATATCAAACTCAAATACAAAAACATCTGGATTCTCTGAGGTCATCCTGTGAAAAGCATGAATGTTTTGTAAGGGTATGGCCGTCATCGGAGCATTGGCTACCGAATCAACTACAAGATACTCTAAAGTGAAGGTCTATCCCTAAGGTGGTTGATTTTCCATTTAAACAAAGACGTGCCAATAATCTTGAGGGATCTCTTTGTCAGGGGGTGTTATTTCGGCAACATGAATACTCAAAATTCGAAGAGGCCTTACCGCGCTACTTAAATCTCGGATGTCAGGTATTTATTTTCCAACCAAAATAACAGGGGACCCAAATTCAAATGGTCATGGATCTGCTTTAGCATCTCCACCGGTTTCTCCCTCTCCTTCCTTTAAATTACAATAATTTCCCTCTTGTGAAGGACCAGAGTGTAGATCATTCATGTTTTGAAAACTCTGCTCAGATCCTTTAGTTTTACTATGAATCTCGATGTAAGTTGTAGTTGGTGACTCTGTTGCTTGAGGGATCAAGGTAGAGCCCTTCCCAAATACTTTTCAGGGTCCTATTGTCACCTGAGATCTAGCTTTTCGATTGATTTCATCTATAAAAGTAGTTCTCCCAAGGATCACCGATCCCTGGGCTTTTGTGGTTTTTGGTAATGGATTCTGATCTATAAGTGTCTTTCTTCCCCTAGTCACGCATACCTATGAAACCTCTACGTATCAACTTAAAGCAAGAATTAGGCATAAGCATTTTACTTGTCACATGCTTAGGTTCTTACCTCCTGTCTTCAATACCCAGTTCTCTTTAGCGATACAATCCTATTATTATCCTAACAACCTCCCTGATGATGATGCTAAAATGTTGGGCAACTAAGACGACCTCAGAAATCAATATTAATCCTACATTAATGTATCAACCTCAGATTAATTTTTCAATTTCAAGGTTGTTGGCACTGTCTATGCAATAAAATATCAGAGGTTGAAATGTGGGTAACTAATCCTAAATCTTAGCCAATTGTTGCAAAAAATATCTTAATCACTCAGCAATCATTGACTTATAAATTCGA
Organism: Pinus tabuliformis; assembly: GCA_031772625.1. Classification (NCBI taxonomy): domain Eukaryota; kingdom Viridiplantae; phylum Streptophyta; class Pinopsida; order Pinales; family Pinaceae; genus Pinus; species Pinus tabuliformis. The sequence goes on from CM062815.1 coordinate 1,012,137,369, forward strand.
ACATGGAAAGGAAATTAATATATGGTTCACACTTGGAGGAATAGACTGATCTAAAACCATATTTAGACAAGAATATTAATCTAAGATTCAAATGCGGAAATGGAATTAAACTAAGTTCAATAATCGAATTCACATAGCCTTTTCTAGATCACGTATCTCAAAGGAAAATGATTAAACCATATCAATAACTGAGAGTATTCCAGAACTGAAAATAATGAAATGTGAAAAGCCTGTAATCGAGAGAAGTAAATTCAGAAAGGGAACAACAATTAAAATATAAGACTTAATCTATCTCAGATTATAATGAAAAAAACAAAGCAAATATCAATAGAGAAAGTAAATAAAATGATACAATCAAGCAGTGAATCTTCCAGTGATTGGGCCCAGAGTCTCCAGAAGGGACTTCTGTAAAACTCAATGCATGGGTTTAATGTAAAAGCTTCACTTCTTCATTAACTGTCAAAATAGATTACAACATTGTTTGCAACCTTTAAGGTTAAATTATGGCTTACAATCTTATTGTAGGAAAAATAATGAAAAGTAAAGTCCTCCTTTTCTCTTCTATTTACTAGCGTTATATATTGCCTAAGGAATGCTTAGTAAATTAGAGCTTATCCCAAGGATCAGGAGATCCTCAAGATTTCTCTTCCTAATTATCGGATCTTTAACAACAATCCCACATCTCACTGCCTATTCTTAGCTTGGTCTGCGCAGTTGAAATAACGACTTTTCCTCTCTTTGGCCTTGTTGTCTTATCTGAAGGAACATCATTCGTCCAATTCATTCATCTTGCAAACAAATTAGCGAGATTTAGGACTTATAAATCTAAAAATATGTAAATCACTTGACAATTCTTTTTTTAATTGTTTTTCATTATTCTTTCCTCCAAAACATCCTTAAGATAAAAGCAAATTTATTTAAATCATGTTATTATCCTAAGAAGGAAAATCATACCCTTTTCTCAACCAAACAAATGTGGGGGGAATGCCCATGGTACCTAAGGTAGACATTGTATCACTCTCTTTAGTACTTCTGGAGGGTGCCCTTGCAAAGCTCGGGTACTTACACTGACAAAGGCTTTTATCTGGGGGTTAGCGTAACTATTTCTGTTACCTTCGCTGATAGGCTTGGGCTGTCATTATCCCAAACTATATTCGGAAGGTACTTTACTTTGCTTTCTTGTATTTTGGTGTTCGGTACTAATCACCCAGAGTGGAAATACTTGGAAGCTGCTTGATTGATCGTATCTTTAGGGACATTTCAGTGAGTGCTCTTTGCTCCTAGATTGCCATAGCTTTATAACTTTTTAAGTCTTTACAATTTCTCATAATAATTAAAAGTTGTTGATCGACGAGTTCGTCAGTCCAAGAGGTTTCATGGGATCTCATCAACAAGTTCTTAGCCTTCTTCTCAGAGGTGTAAGAGCAATTATTCTAGTGATTTTCAATCAGTAGAAACAAACACATCATAAATTGATCGTCCGCTTCAGGTTATAATTTCACAAGGTGGACATAGTGTAAGTCGTGATTTGGAGAGGAACAGTCCAATCCTTTCTATGGTTCTCTTCCAGTCAGAATACTAAGTTGAGGTTGAAGAGATTCCTGAGTCCCCTATGAATCCTTCTTCACCTCTTCCTCCTAATTATCTAGATGTTATATTATATGTTGGGACCCCGACTCACAGGCTGGCAAGCCCTAGTCTTTATCATCCTTTTCCTTCGATAGCCATTGTTGGGAGCACGAATCCAACTATGAGTGCTACTAGTGTTCATACTCCTCTTTCAGTTCAAGGAAGAAGTACTATTTCTATATCTACTGTCACTCTTAGTACTACAATATTTGGCTCTACCTCCATTCCATCTTCGAGTGGGGGAACCTAGGCTTTTTCTTCCCACACTGGTTCCTTCCCCTTTGGGATGCCTTCTAGTGCAAGTCCCTCGGTTCCTCTAACTGAATCATCCATTGTTTCCACAACTATGAATTCTATGGCTAGTGGTTTAGCCTCTTTCCAGAGTTATCCTTTTAGAAGTGGTCATATACCTCATTCTAAGCCTTCTTTAGGATCACACCCTTTCTTCGCTCAAGGTCAATGTTATAATCCTTTTCAAGGATGGGCTAACTCTGCTTTTATTGGTTTAGGAGCTGAGAATCAATTTTCTTTTGATCAATAGGGGAACATGACTTACTCCTCCATAAGTACCTTTTATGGTTATTCTCCCTTCACCAATGCATGGAACCCTTAACAAGGGCTCTCCTGTCCTTTTAATACTTTGTTTGGGGGAAATCAGCCTAGTTATGGTAAAATTTCGGTAGGAGGCGGTCAAACTCCAATTTTTTTTGTACCGCAAGGTTTTCCTTATTGATCAGTTTCTTCTACGAATAATACTCAATAAATTGGTGTCTCTATAAATCCAAGATATTCTTTTCAAAATGTTGGGAATCCTACTCATGGTGGGTGGAATTCTCAAGCTCCTCCATGCTTACCATTCCTGGAAACCCTAAATTTTCTAGATCTCTCAAAATTGACAAATGATCCAATCCGATATAATCTAGCTTGGCCTCTGGTTCCCACCAAACTTCCATCGGATATTCCAAAATTTGAAGGAAAGTCTAGGGAGGATCCAGCTGACCATATAACAACATTCCATTTATGGTGTTCATATAACTCCTTAATTGACGATTCAATCAGGTTGAGATTTTTCCAGCACACCTTAACTAGAAATGTTGCTAAGTGGTATATAGAGCTTAGTGGGGGTACCTTTTCTTCATTTGGTGAATTGGATACTATGTTTTTGAACCATTTTCAGTTGCCCATTCGATATGATGCTGGAACTGAGCTATTGGCTAGTTTCCAACAAGATAAGGAAACTCACATTTCTAACCATATTTAGGAATGGCGAAGAAGGAAGAGGCTCATCAAAGTGTATATTCCCAATGAATTCCTTCTTGAATGGTTTTTAAAATATCTACAGCCAAAAATTTCTAAGGATGTATCACTCTCTGGGGTATTCATCGAAGAACAGGCTATCTTTAGAGCCCAACAGTTAGAACTTATATATTCTCAATCTGGGATTCTTGAAAATGTTTTTTCTGATGCTCCTCGATCCAAGATCGATTTAGCCAAACTGAAGCTTGGTCCCCATGTCAATGGGATAGTTGGGTTGATCGATAATAGAAGGGATAACCTGTTAAGTCAATTACAACAATTGTCTTTACAAATTGCTTCTTCAATTCAGGCATCACCGTCAGTGCCTATGCCTTCTCAACCATCAACTATTAACGTTATCCAAACTTCTAACCCCAAAGGAAATCAATAATCTGATGGGAAGAAAAAGGGATGTGGTAAGAAGAAAGATAAGGATGGGAAGGGAAATGTGAACAAACCCAGTAATAATGTTGGGGAGGGTAAAAGGAGTCAAAAAAGAAAGTTAAGTTTCCTTGCAAATTGTGCAATGGAGAAAATTTAACTAATCTTTGCCCTAATATTCAGGATTCTCAACGCTTCTTAGTGTAGCAGGGTTCTTCTAGCTCCCAAGTTGTTCTAACTAACCCTTTTCCCCAAGGGCAAAAAATGTTTGTTGGTGCGAATGCTAATACTGGAACCCCCATAGGGGGCAACCAGGAAGGGGAAAATCCATTGAATGTATACATGATGAGTTCTCATGTTGATGTTGCTACAAGATCACATGATTATGGTGAACCAAAATCCTCTAAGGCTAAGCCCACTCCCGATGTTCCAAAGCCCCTACATATTGTGAGGCTCGCTAGTGGGCCTATACATCAGATGTCAAAAGGCTCTGCAAAATGTTCAACGATCAACCCTAATGCCAAGGCTGCCTAGAACTACTCCATTATTGAATATTTGGCTCAAATTCCTTGTGTGATGTCTACATTAGAGGTACTCCAGTCGTGTCCATCACAAAGGAGTACGCTGCTCACTACGATCAAGGAAATAGATCCAAAAAACTCTCTTATTGTTACATTTGACATGTCAAATATTAAGAAGAGACTACCTCATCACATGGATTTCAAGATTAAATCTATATATCACAAGACCAATCTCTTTCAAACTGTAGTTGATGAGGGAGCTTCCACAGTAGGGAAAATTTTAGGGGCTAATATTCGCAAGTGGGCTAATTTTCCATACTTTTTCCAAAAAAAAACATTCACCAATTTCCATATTTTTTAAACAAGATTCGCCCAAGTTTTACGTATAAAATTATTTTACCTTAAAATCACCAAGATATTATATAGAATTATATAAAATAATTCGAAATCTATATATTTTTAAGAAATATCATGAAACATTTTATTATTTGTCTACGAGAGAGTAGTAAGATTCGTCAAAGTTTCTAAGCTTTAAGATAAACTTTCATCCTTAAAATTTTCCTTGTTCCACATGTGTCATGTCGATTGCATGTTGGAAAGCTATCAGATCTCCTCAAGTTGTTCCTTCACCTATTCTCTTGAATGCATTTGATGGTCATTCTCATAGGCTGCATGTAATTATTCCAGCCTTCCCTTCTGTGTTGGGGGAAAGGTGGTCAATATAGAGGTGGAAATAATCGATGAAAATTTGGATTATAATCTTCTATTTGGACGAAATTGGATTTATGAAATGGATGCCATTGTATCATCATTATTTTGCATCCTATTCTTTCCCCATGAAGGGAGAATTATTACTGTTGAACAGATGGATTATTCTTCGAAAGAATACAATGCATCCTCTAATTTTATCGTTCCCAAGTTGAAGAACTCCAAGAATCTTGTTGAGAATTTAGGAGTCGGAATGTATTCCTTGTTGATGGTTGCTTTTGATCTTCCTTCTCCTATTTCTTAAATAAATTCCATTTTATTATACAAGCCCCTTCTCGAATAGATATCTTCATAACTCATTATTTTTCAGATCCTTGGCCCTTACTCTCTTCTACAACCACATTAGAAGAATGAAAAGTGGATAGAATTTCATATCCCATGTCTACAACTAAAATTACTTACCAATTTATAGTTAACATTGCAGATTTTGATCCTACTCCTCTTTCACCGAAGGATTTAGATGGAGATGTGGCTCTGATGAGCCTCATAAATGGGTAATTATATGGGCTCATTTTACCTCCTAACCTAGTCAAACCAACCATTCTCTTAGCTTATTACATGATTTTCTGATTATATTTATGCTTATAGAGTGAGTTGAGTTAGTTATTGTGCCATGTGGTCTAACATGTTTTTAATGCAGATTATTGTTGAATTTTGAGGTCAAAGTCAAGGATCTCGTGGAAAAATGGCAGAAATAACTCAAAGTGGAAAAAGGAGAAAACTTGTAAGATGGAATCACCCTCATTTATTACTCCTCACTTCGTATTCCCTTCATTCAGCTCGGAGTACAAGCAGCCGAATCATGCACTAGAAGGCAACCGAGCAAGTGGAGGATGACTGATGATTATCTCGAGTTTTGGGAGCCAAGATTCCCTGATTTTAATGAAGTTGTTGGTAGCTTCATTTGTATAAGTAGAGAGGCCTAGGGCCTCACTAGGGTCATATTTTTGTCCGATTTTTGTTGGATTTTTACTTATGTAAACTCTACTCCAACTTCGAGCTTATTATTTTGTGATAGTTTCATGTAATCTTGTTATTGTTTTGATAATAAAGATGGAATTCTTTTTGACCTAGCACTGAGTTACCTCAGAGGGCTAAAGCTCTTGGGTTAGGGTCCAATCCAAGCAGCCAAGCTCCTCTTTACTTGTATTTGTATGTTTTATTTCAGTTTGTAGATTAGGTTGCTGTTAGATGTATTTCTTTTATGGTTAAGAATAGGTTGCTTTTGATGATTCAATATTTTGCTTCCATTTGTGCTTTCTGTAGCAAGTTAAATAGTGATCAGAAAAGACTAAAAAGAATAGCAACAATGCCTTGGCCTCTCTTCTCCCTTTGGGACCATGATTTTAGGCAAATACCTTCTTGTTGCCCCAAAAACACATATTTTCCTCATTCATAGGACTTTTAGTGTTTGCAGCTTTTAGTAGGTTAATAGTCCAGCTTTTCTTTGCTTTAGATCTTCTTCATCATGCTCATTTCTTGATTTTCAATAGTCTTCTTTCATTCTTTCCTTTCCTACAACATTTCTCAGCATTTCCTTTCATAGATCATAGTTTAGACCATTTTTATGCAAAACTCTATTTTTCCTAAATGCATTCATTTCACTTGTTGCTTGACTTCCTTGGTTAACTATCTATTTCTTTGTAGTAGATCTCTTCCAACAGTATGCCAAATTATCAGCAATCACACCCTCCATCTGATCCATGCACTATAGGTCTCCCAAATCTCACCTCAATTCTGCCCTAGTTTCCTGCATCTTTCCATAGCACCTCTTCCTCTCTCCTTGAGCAAACCCAATCATCTTCCTCTCTCCTGGTGATTCTTGGTAGACCCTAGGCACCCTAACACCTCATTACAAACTTCATCCACCTTTTCCACCCACTCTCACACCTTCAAAACAGTGAAAACTGCTCTCAGCCTCCTCCTGTAGACCTCCTGTAGTTGCCCTGTTTTCCTCCTGTAGATTTCCTGTGTCCTCTAGTAGATTTTCCTATGGGCTTTCTTTTGAAGGCCGAGTGTGGGAAAATACTCTGAAAGGCCACTTGAGACCCCCTAGGACCCATCCACACTATCCTACATCCTCTCAAGTCCCAAAACCACCCTTCAACACCACCTATTCGTTGCCACATTCACACAAAATAAATTACATGCATGTCAATTTCACATAAAACTACATAAAAATCCAGAAAGATGTTTTTTTCTTATTAACTTCCAAAAGTAGCTTAGGTAGATGTTGTTTACTTCCTTGAGTAGGTAATGGCATTCCTTTCATGGTTTTCATAGTGCTTTTTGCAAAAGTAGGATGAGTTGGTTAATTAGGGTTTACTAGGTTTGCTTTACATTTCAGTCTTTCTCCTTTCTGCAGTTAGAGTAGCATCTGTAGAGTAATCTTTATCTCCTTTCATCAAATATAGAGCTTCTTCTAGAATCCATAGAAGTTTTCTTGAGCTCCTAGTGATCTTGCACCGGCTGACCAAGTGACAACCTGTAGTAAGAACTAGTACTTGTGCATACAGCACCGACGCTTCCAACTTTGTTATGAACTACCGGGTTGATAAGAGTAAAGTAGGTAGCCCAGGAGTTGTAGCATTATTGCTGCAATACTGGTGCTCCCCACTTTTTGGCATCGTTGCTGGGGAAGCGTCAAAGTATTCTATGATTGCTTCTTTCTTCTATTTTCTATTGCAACATTCTGCTAATAGTTTATTTCAGCAAAAGTAGATTAGTCCTTTCTTTTCCTTCAGTTCTGCATTTCCTTTCTTTCCTTTTCAATTCTGTAAATTTCATTTCAGCAAGAGTAGACTAGTCATTCCTTTTCCTTCAGTTCTGCATTTCCTTGCTTTCCTCTTCAATTCTGCAAATTTCATTTCAGTAAGTTCATTTCAATTAGTTTCAATTTGTTTTATTCAATCAATTTTAGTTTTGCAGGTACTATCAGTGTGGGAAAAAACAAACAAAAACCAACCAAAAATATTTCCTTTCATGCCTCGTAGGAATAGAGATAGCTTAGGAAATTTTTTTCCCAACACCCCCACTACTTCACACAGCCAGCCTTCTCTCTTCTTTGGTGGCTGTGATCAAGAAGAACCCTTAGGTGAACAACAAGACATATTTGAAGAACCTATAGGGGAAGAAGAAGAAGAAAACATTCCTTTGGAGCCAATGGCTGAAAATAGAAATGCTAGGGGGAATGGAGAGAGAATAGAGGGTACCTTTCCCATTCAGGAGACCAATGGGGACACCAAAATGAAGAATATAAGCCCTTCCACCCTACCTCATTTCCATGGTCTAACTACAGAAGATCCTGACACCTTTTTGTTCGAGTTTGCTATTATCTGTCGAACCTATGACTATGCAGAAGATGAGAAAAAGTTGAAATTGTTCCCTTCTACTCTCAAGGATGCAACACTGCGCTGGTTCATGGGATTACCTGGCAATAGCATCACAACTTGGGCTCAGATGCAGCAAGCCTTTAACAACAAGTATCGAGACTATTGTAGGTCAAAAGATACTAAAGAAGAAATTTTCCGAATGACCATAGGAAGTGATGAGTCCCTAGAGGACTATGAAGAGAGGTTCCAGCTCAGTTACAAAAGGGCCAGGTGTACGCTTGACCCTAAGTCTCTGAAGTTGGTCTTGCTCAGGGGAATTCAGGAAGATCTTTAAGACACCCTCCATCCACTGGTCGAGGGATACATCTACCAACTATCCTATGAGGACATAAACACTGTTTTTAGAAACCATTCTAGAGCAGCCAAAAATAAAGGTGGGGGGAGTCAACCCATAGCCAGTACCTCTTCCTCTAACTCATCCATTAAAGGATAAATTGGAAACATGCTAGAAGACTTCAAGAGTGAGATACTGCAGACTCTTGCCATGCAAATGGATACCTTACATATCAAAAGGAAACAAGAGGAAGCAGAGAGGGCTTTGGCCATTTTTTGCCCTAAATGTACTAGGAGGAATCCTAGGAATGAATGACCATTGAAATCTATAGATGTTTATTTAGTCTATGAAGAAAATCATTCTACAGATAAGTGCCCTTCCTTACCCAGACTTAAAGCTGTATATCAAGGGGCTAAGGGAGTCACTGAATAGCTCTATTACATAAACCAAAGGAGGCCGCATCGACCTAGACCATACCAGTAGGGGATGTAAGGGACATCTTAGGTATACTACAACCCCAACCAAGTCACTTCCATACCTTCTTGGGGCCTCCATGCTCATCCTTCCTGGTCCACACCTCCTCCTTGGTCCTTCACATCTCAACATCAGGCCCAACCAGCCACTCATTCATTTCAATCCTATGCTCAGCCATAGCCTCAATGGAATGCATCTCATCAAGGGTGGAGGCCCCAATACAACTCTCCTCCCACTCTTTTGCCTCCACCACCTTCCCAACCACAACTGTTACCTCCTGCTCCACCAAAGCAACCCCAAATACCTGCCCAGCCAAATCCAAACCCAAACAAAAGACAAGCTCAGCAAGTGTATAGTGGGGAACCATCATGCCCAACCTATGTTGTGTAGATTCAAGAAATTAATTTGTGATCTGGGAAAGTTCTCCCAAATAGCTAGCCTCCACCCAAGGAGGTTGAGGAGGATAAAGAGGAAAGTGAACCTAAAGCAAATCCACCCTTTCCTGAGAGACTATCCATGACAGTCCAGCCTACCCCAGAAGAAACTAAACTCGTGGGAGAATTGAAACATTTATGTGCGAATATACCACTTCTCCAAGCCATAAAAGATGTGCCTATCTACAATAGGTTGATCAAAGAGAATTGCTTTAGGCATCCAAGAAGGCGTAAGAGAGATGCCCCAACCATCATGTCATAGGACAACTATCCGACATGATGTTAGGGTAGGTAATCTATCCAAAATATCTGGACCCTGGAAGCCCAATAGTTGATGCCCAAATCAATGGCACCATGATCCCACATACCTTGATTGATCTGGGAGCTGCCATTAATGTGATGACAAAGGACACAATGCTCAAACTTAACCTCTAGGGCTCCTTGAGGAAGACCACGACTGTGCTACAGCTAGTAGACCACTCCACCGTGACCCCTGAGAGGATTGTGGAAGATGTGATGGTCTCCATTGATTCTTGGGAGTAACCTATTGATTTCTTAGTTCTCCAGCCCAAGGCAAAGCTCATTGGGTATCCTCTCATTCTGGAAAGACCCTAGTTGGCTACTGCCGATGACTACATCAGCTGTCGAGCTGGAACATGACCATAAAGAATGGGCACATGTCCAAGCAGTTAATCCTATATCCTCCTGCCCAACCCTTGATAGAACATGATCTACCTCTCTGGTTGGAGGAGGAAGATGAGGATGAAGTTTATTCTACACCGCTTTGTGCATTAGAAATCGCCATGGGGGGAAAACAACAAGATGAGGATGATATGATTGAAAATCTGATTCAGAATCCACCTCCCAATGTATCACCATTAGAGGACATAGTAAGAGAAACCCAAAACAACCCCTCAACTGATCTTTGTGTAGCCAACTCCACTTCTCTTCGTGTTAATAATATAGAGTTCGGCCCAAAAAGAACCTTGAAAATCAATCCATCCCTATCCACTTCCCAGGAGAAGGAACTGTGTAGCCTACTGAGAAAACACCTAGATGCCTTCGCTTGGAGTTATAAGGAGATGAAGGGAGTGCACCCTTCAGTATTTACTCATCATATATACATCAAGGAGGATTGCAAGCCAGTTAGGCAGCCTCAAAGGAGGATGAATCTAGCAATTAAAGATATTATTAAGGAAGAACTACAGAAATTGCTTGATGCAGGATTCATCTATCCCATCTCTGACATTGAATGGGTCTCTCCTTTGGTGCTAGTACCAAAGAAAAATGGTAAGTGGAGAATCTGTGTTGACTATTGGGAATTGAAGAAAGCCACTAAAAAGGACCATTTTCCTTTACCTTTCATAGATCAAGTGTTAGACAGTTTGGCAGGGAAATTTTTTTCTCTTTCCTAGATGGGTTTAGCAGGTACAATTAGATTCAAATCAGCTTGGAAGACCAAGATAAGACCACTTTCACTTGTTCTTGGGGTGCCTTCGCATATCGGGTCCTTCCTTTTGGTTTTTTCAATGCTCCAGCCACCTTCCAAAGAGCGGTATTGAGTATATTTTCTGAACTGGTTCATGATGTAGTAGAGATATACGTGGATGACTTTACTCCTTATGGTTCTGCCTTTCAAGAAGCTTGATCTAACCTAGGAAAAGTTCTAGACAAGTGGATTGAGATGAACCTATCCATCAGTTTAGAAAAATGTGAATTTTTGATGACTGAAGGGACTATGTTAGGTCACGCAATATTTCAGAAAGGACTACATGTGAACCCAAAAAAAATTGCCATCATCCAAAGGGTCCCACCTCCTCAAAAGATGAGAGATGTCAGAAGTTTCCTAGGCTTAGCTGGGTATTACAGGAGATTCATTAAATATTTTAGCAAGCTAGCCTCTCCTTTATTTTGCCTCTGAGGCAGTGATGTAGAGTTCATATGGTCGGAAAACTGTCAAGAAGCCCTAGATACCTTGAAGAGCATGCTCGTGACTACCCCAATTCTGAGAGGGCCAAACTGGGCCCTACCTTTCCACATTCACACAGATGCCTCGAACAAAGTGATAGGAGCAGCCTTAGGACAAATTGATGAAAAGTTACCTCATGCCATATACTTTATAAGCAAAAACTTGTCAAAGGCAGAGTTAAACTATACAATGACCGAGAAGGAACTCCTAATTGTCGTGCATTCCTTAAACAAATTCAGACATTATATCACAGGCTATCAAACCTTTGTGCACATTGATCATGCTACAATTAGATATTTAATGAACAAACCAAATTTAAATGCTCGCATTATTAGATGGTTGCTTTTACTGCAGCAGATTGATTTGACCATTATTGATAAACCCTTAAAGAAAATGTTGTTGCTGACTTTTTGTCTAGAGTAAATTTGCCTGCAGGTGAAGAAGGAATGGTGGATGACAAAATGCCAGATGAACATCTATTTGCTATCTCAGTACTCTCTCCATGGTTTGTTGATATAGCAAACTACTTGGTTTCAGCACAGTTCCCACCACACTTGTCCTCAAAAGAGAAGAGCAAGATAGTAAGGAAAAGTGCCCCTTTCACCTGGATTGGGGGCAATCTCTTCAAACTTGGCCCAGATTAGATCTTGAGAAGATGTGTCAGGGAGGAGGAAGTCTTTGACATCCTCCTGGCCTGTCATGACGGGCCTTGTGGAGGTGATTTTGCAGCAAAAAGAACTTCCTTCAAGATATTGCAAGCAGGCTAATACTGGCCCACTCTTCATTAGGATGCAAGGAGATATATCAGCCAGTGTGATCGGTGTCAGAGGATGGGGAAACCTACTCCAAAGGATGAGATGCCCATGAAACCTCAAGTGACATTTAAGCCATTTGAGAAGTGGGGCATGGACTTTGTGGGTCCTATCAGCCCTCCTTCAAAGCAGAAACAATACATCATTGTGTGCACTGATTACCTGAAAAAGTGGGCAGAGACAAAAGCAATCAAAGTAGTGACAGAGGAAAAAGTAGCTGATTTTTTAAGAGAAAACATATTCTACAAGCTTGGGTATCCAAGAGAGTTGGTCATAGATCAAGGCAGTCAGTTCACTTCCAATTTGATTGAAGACTTGCTCACACATCATAGAATCAAGCACATGACTTCCACCCATTACCATCCACAAGCCAATGGGTAGGTGGAGGTCACTAACAGAGAATTGGAAGGGTTCTTGACCAAGGTAGTGAGCAGTAGCAGAAAAGACTGGGCAGATAGATTAGTTGAGGCCACTTGGGCGTACAACACAACATGGAAGACCACCACATGGTTCACACCCTATGAACTAGTCTATGGGAAGAAGGCTTTGCTGCCAATAGAATTTGAATTCAATACCCTAAGGATGGTAGCTCAGTTGGACCTAGACCTTAGCCATGCACAAAAATAAATATTACTTTAGCTCAATGGATTAGATGAACATAGATTGCAGGCCCTTCTCCATACAGAGGTAGTTCAGCTTCAGAGGAAGATATGGCATGGAAAAAATATCAAGGAGAAGCAATTCCAAGAGGGAAATTGGGCTCTACTCTATGATTCAAGATACAAAGATTTCAAAGGCAACCTAAGGACAAGATGGCTGAGACCCTACACTATGGAGAATTGCAATGACAATGGTTCAGTTTTGATCAGAACCATTGATGATGAAGCCATCCCCGTGCTTGTCAGTGGACATCAGTTGAAAGTTGACAAGAAACTCCTCTCCAAGCGAGAGTTCATTGAAGATTTGAATAAGATAGTGATGGTAGTGGATCATGTCTTAGCCTCCACTTCACCCACTCACTGAAGAAAAAGAAAAAGAGAAATAAAAAATAAGGACTCAAGTGAAAACTTCCATGAGGCGCTTGAGTCCCATCATTGGGTTGAAAACCTGTTCTGAGGTGGCCTGGTGTAAAAATTAAAAAGGAGAAAAAGAATAAGATCCCTGGGTGAAAACCTCCCTTGGAGGCGCCCAGAGTAGGCAATTAGGGTGAAAACCTCCTTGAGGAACCCTAGTTGTTTTCAAAAAAAAAATGAAAAATAAAAATGAATTTTCATTTGCATTGCATGTTTGAAGGAGGACTACAAGAAGCAGAAGAAAGTGCCAAAGGAACCATGACATCCACACCAACACCTATCCTATCTTCTCCACACTTTTCTCCATCATTTTTGGCATTTCTTTCACACCACTGTGCTTCTTTTTCAAAAACTGTGTTTTCTACAAGAGGCTCTGTGTTTTCTATAGGAGGCTCCTGTAGGAATTACAGAGAGCCAAAAATGGATATAAAAGGCATTTTGAGGGACAAGGAAGCTTCATGAATAACCTATAAAGCCTCGTACAATCTTCAAACCTCCTTGCCATAATTTCCAAGCCTGCATCACACCCTGAGCATCATTCTTCTTCCTGTCCAAGAAAAACACAAAAAAAATAGTTTTTTGGAAAAAGAAAAAAAAAACAAAAAATAAGAGAGGAAGCAGCACCATACACCTTGCCTGAAGCCTACCTACTACCTCTCCATCTCTATCTACACTTCTGGAATCATCCTCAAAGCTCCAAGCATAGAAAGAAGCTGAAGTTTCAAGGGGAGAATCAACTATAGGAGCTACTGTAGGAATTCCTGTAGCAGCTAATCCCATTAAAATCCAGCACTAGAAGCAAGAGAGTGCAAACATGAAGGGTGAGAAGACACCTGAAGCTCGGATCCAGCTAGAGAAGAACCTGCAAAAGACACAGCCACACATTAGCAAGCAGACAACATGCATCAAAAGAAATAAAGGTATGCAGCAGAGAGAGAGCCACAGTACCTCACAATAAACACATTCGAATCACAGGTAAGTAACTAACTCGCTCCTCTGTTTGCATTTGTGTAATTAGAAGTCATGCAAAAGCAATGAGATTGTTGAGATTGAATGAGGGAAAGGTGGCTAGTTAACTTGGCCACCTTCATCTAGTTGACTCCACTCATCCGAGATGTCACCCACATGTGTGCACAATCAACTCAAGAAACATGTCAAGGACAGGTAGTGGAGGAAGTGTGAACTCTAATGCAATCATGAGGGATGGTTACGAGGTGGGCCATGATGACAAGGTAGGTGGGGACCAATGGTCCGAATATGGCCAATGTATACTTTGCCAACACACCCCCCATCACCGGAAATATCCATAAAGGGTAATAAGTACTCCTCCCCGAGCATTCTCACCATCTTTTCCTTCATTCTCTCCTCGTAACTCAGCTACAACAATCACCTTTTGCCCCCATAGCCTCATAACCATCATCCTCCATCGATCTCTCCCATATTCCTGCTCTTGGGGTTTTCTACAGGAGCACCTACAGGAATCCTACAAGAGGGACAGTAGGCTTCTACAGGAGGGGCAATGAGTTGTTTTGAAGGGAGAAAACACGAATTTTGGCACGATTTTCGATCTGAGGAGGTAGGTTTCATGCATGTGCCCTATTGAATATCAACATATGAAAGAAGTGGTTTGAATTTGAGGAGGAAATAAAGTCTGTAGGAGAGGAGAAAATACAAAAAAAAAATGTTAAAAAAAAATAAAAACACAGTCTCCTCTGTTTCTCTGTTTTTCTCAAAATTTGTTGTCTCCATATTCACATTTGGTTTCCCAAAACGAAAGTATAAAGAAAATGACAGGAGGGTTTATAAGAAAGGAGCCCACTAACTCCACGAGGCTCCATGCACATCCCCAAGTAGTGGACATATTCACAAGTGAAAATTAGATGAAATTTTTTGAGAAATTCCGAGGGTTTGATGAGGAGATTTCCCAAGAATTTGCCCACTCTTTGGTCCTGTTTGTTATAGACATTTTTGGGCCCTACAACCCCAAGCATGAAATGTCCATAAATCAAGGGCTCCTGAGTCCCTAAAAGTGTTGTTCTAACCCCTAAAGGAACAAGGTCAACAGATTACAGCTTCTCCCAGAAGTTCTCCATGAAAAACTGCTCAGAATTGGTCAAAACAGGATCACTTCAGCTGCTCCACTGGCCAAGTGCATTGCATCTCACCTAAATACACTGTGTGGGTGCGTTGCATTTCAAAAATCCCTTCTATGGGGTGCGATGGGCGAGAAATGACAAATGGCAGTGTCATTCCGCGAGGTGGAGAGGCAATGGAAGCTTCCAGAATCTTCTCCTGTGACACTTGCCTCACTGAATTCGACCAAGGATGAGTAAGAGATCATCAATCTCCAAGTGGAAGCAAGAAAAATCAGAGGGAAGATACTAATCAAATCATGAGCTGACTCATCACCATTACAGATATCTATATATGGATCCCTCATCCCAGAGATCCAGAGGCTGGAAGTTTGCATATTGTAAGGAATTGTTGTTGGTTTCTTGAGACAAACATCAAATTGTTGGGTGATATAAGATTTGTTTGAGGTGAAGAGGGTCTTTTTAGCTGGGAGGTTGATGCTTGATCAGAACAACTGGTTGTAACTCCTCTTGGCTCTTTCTTGTTTATCAATAAAAGCTATTCAAGTTTTCCTCCATGCTCTTGTGTCATTGATGCTTGCTACATTTGTATGGTCAATTTACATCTGATCCTAGATTGTTTATGATTATAGATCCATGTCTTTGTATAGTGCTATGCTTCTGTGATCTTACAGGTACTTTGTGGAGCTAGGCGTGCAAGGGAGCAGGTAGCTAAAGACTATCAAAGAAGAGGGGAATCAAATCAGGATATTAGCGCAAGACAGAGGTTGGTCTTTCTGTTCCTCTCTATCTATAATTCATAAAGGAAAAACGAAAGTAGTTTTTCTTTGTTTGTTTCTAAGGCAGCTGTCACACCTTAGTGGGATAGAGCAGTTCTATATATACACTTTTCCCTGTAACAAAATGGCGACTCCACTGGGGATGTATTAGTTTGTTTGTTTATCATTCTTTGTTGTCTATTTCATAAACTTACAGGTAGCATTCGAACTGCATTTGCCATAGCAAACGCAATGTAGATAACTTCTACTTCAATCCATCTACTGGATCTGTTTATGATTTAAACAATTGATTCACAAACTATCTGATTGCCCTTGTGATAGCTCTTAGATCCTCCTTAGATCTACCCCTGATTGTTGCATTACTGATTACTTTTTGCTCGGCCAAAACCCAAGAACTGAACTGTAAACTGTGACCCAGAACCCAAACAGAGTCTCGTTTCTGGCCCAGCGCAGGTACTGTTCAGAGAATCTGAACTTCAGCGCACTTCCCGAGTGGACAAGGTGCGCTGCATTTCAAATTCTCTGTGTTACAGGTGCGCTGATCAGACTAGGCTCTTTGCAATTTTGGTTTCTGTGATTCATTCTTTCCAGTTCTATTCCTGAATTTTGTTGCCTGTGATCAGTATATGCCTGTTTGAAACCCCTTTTCCTTGCTGTTATTCCGCCTCCTTTGTAAAAAAGAACCGTAGATGTTTTTGTGTGTTTGTTGAGTCATTTTCAGTTCTCCTTTGCAAAAGTAGCATAAACGTACTGTCGTCCTTTGATTTGAAATTGTCGCAAGTGTCGATTTCAATCGTAGGAAAGAGTTTGATTGCTGTTGATGGTCGATTATCCTGTTACTATTGCTTTTGGTCTGAATTTGTAATTTTCTAGTGTCAAGAACAAGTATTCATTTCAAAATCGTAAGGTGTTGTGATCGTCTCCATTTTTGATTTCGAAAAGAAACTTGTTGATATTTGTCGCTTGAAAAGAAATTCAGATTTGTGCATCAACTTTCTTTTTAGCATTCATATACTAAGAAAGTCGAAAAAAAATACATGCATGTGCATTTGCATATAGACAGTCTGATTGGCTTGATTTAGGAAAGTGCATTTAGAGTGTGCTCTTTGCTCTTTGTGAAAAGATTCCGTCTTTCTTTTCCCTAGTAGCTAGGATTTTCATTGCACAAAAAAGATAAAAAGTTTGTTTATCATCTTAGATTACATTCTAGGAATTACATCTACATCTCATGGTGAACCTGAAAGGAAAACTTCATAAACAGGATCAACTTAAAATAAATTCAATGAATCTAACAACGCTTTGGAACTTAACGCACAACATTTAGAAGTCTAGGCTAGAGACGTATTCCAGTGTCGTAAAGCTTGGTAACTGTTGTTCTCACTGATGGTTGGGTGATTCCTCCACTTTGAGACAATAAGTGCCAGTACGGACTTGTGCTCCCACGTACCATCGAGTATATTTTGGGAGACCCAAATAGGCTTAATCATTTATCCATAGGAAGCCGTGTCTGCCGCCCTATCGATCGCAATGCACTGAACACAGCATTCAGGAAGATTGACTGCCGTACCGTAAAAAGTATTCTGCAGTTTTGCGATTGGTTTGGTAATCCCTCTACCTAGATTTCCAGAGCAGTCCCTTTCGTTTCTTTTCAGACTCCTTAAAAGAAAAGGTCCATCTGAGCACTTGTCACTTCAGGCTCATTAAAAATCGAAGGAGACTAGAGTCATATTTTGTTTTTCTCGACTCTTAAAAATTGAAAAAACAAGTTGTGTCAAAGCGTCTAAAATTTAATTTAAACAGAATATTCATTACCCTTTCCTACGTTGATCTTGGGTTGAGAAAATGGAATCCACCAACCAAGGAATTCCCCTTGGAGGAAATCCTAGTCCCTTCTCCTCTTGGGGAGATGTTGGTGCACCCGATATGGCCACATTGTCGCTTCCAGGACTGACAATTGGTTCGCTTGTATGGCTCTTCTCAACCTCTGTCGTTCAGAACACCACAATTCCTGAACAATTGAATCAGCAACTAGACGAGTCCAGAGTTACCCACCAACCTTCTACTTCCTCTAATTCTTCCTCTCCTCCTTCCTCTTCGCTTGACGGGGCTGGTAAAGCCAAAAGTCAAGTACCCGAGAAGAAGAAGGAAAAGAAGAAGAAAGAGAAGAAGAAAAAGGAGCCAAAAGCGAATGGGGGAAAACGAGCGTCGTCTAGCGAAAATCCACACACTGCACCGACCAGGCCTAAATCACCATGTGTCATTTGCAAAGGAGACCACTATCACAGAGATTGTCCTTGCATCCCTCGGATCTTAAGGGACTGGTATCCTCGTTTGCACAACCCGGTGTCGTCAACCTCTGATGGTCATGTTGAAAACACACCATCAACTAGTGAAAGTGAAGCCCCAGGACAAAAAGGAAAATATAGATTTCCTTGTAAACTGTGCGAAGGCGATCATGCCGTCCATCGTTGTCCCTTCTTAGACGAAGCTAAAAGAGTTTTGGACGATTTTTCGGTTTCACCGTTACGACTTCCTCCTGGATATAAAAAACTCTTGCCGAGTCCGTCACTGGTTGAAAATCCGGCTGGCCCACTCAAGTGGTCGGCTGAAGCATCTATCATTGAAGATAAACCATCTGAACCCATACCAGACGAAAGTCAAAAGGTCGAGGCAGCAGTTGACCCGGTCTTGCCTTCAGAGGTTCCATCTTCAGATGATACAGTCACTGAAGAGAACAAGGATGACACCGTCCAAATTCTTTTCATAAGCATAGACTCCAACGAACATGGGGGAAATTTACCCGTTCCTTTACCGCAGGAAGGAAGTTCATCAGAGTCATACCCAGCCATCTATTCAGTCCCACCTCCAAGCAACCTAGTTGTCTCCTTCGACTGGAATCAACTAGGCAGACCCCGTTTACCAGCTAGTGTACCATTCCGAATCATTGTTCAAATATATAGAATGGTTATGGCTGGTACCATCATAGATGAAGGGGCTTCTGTGAGTATCCTTTCCTCAACTGCTTGGAAAGCACTTGGTTCGCCATCGCTTTTGCCTGAGATGAGAAATCTAACAGGTTTTGATAAAGGAACGAGTCGACCGTTAGGGATCCTTCCTAATGTGCCCATAACATTGAGAGGGAAAATAGTTCACATGAACATAATGGTAGTTCAAGGACCCCTGGATTACAATCTACTCCTTGGACGAGACTATATTTATTGCATGGGAGCAATTGTCTCCTCACTCTTTAGAGTAATGTTTTTTCCGCACGAAGGAAGAGTGGTCAAGCTCGTAGACCAGCTTTCATTTCCTGGATCATACAGAGCAAATAGTCATATACCATCCCTAAATGGTCTTTTCACACAAGAAATGTCTCAATCCCCAATCCGTCCAGCCGATGAGAGCGAGTTATTCGGGGGGACATGACTGAAACCCAGGGGGCATGTACCCTGGTCTGCTTCGGCAGGAAAACTTTGGGTATAGGGTAGGTTTCCGCGAGAGAATATGACTAGTCTGTACTCCCATACGTGATTGGAAGAGGGGGTTATTCTAGAACAAGATTCTCTTGTCAAAGTTACGTGAGTGGAGTAGCCTCCTTCACTCACCTTTGTCTATTTCGGTAAACATCGCCGAAGAAGTGTTTTGTTTGCACTGTGAATAAAACAATCTTTGGGTAACCTGTAAGAGGTAGGCCTCTCTCGGTAAAACAAATGTTTTAACGGAATAAAGAAGGGGTAACCTTGAAACTCTGTTTTATACCTGGGGGCATGCAAGCCTTTTGGCGTGCAAGCGAAGAGCGACTATTTATTTTTTGAATTTGTAGGTCCTCTAACCCTTTAAACTCGTAGGATTAGTCGTTTCCTAACTTGCATAAAGAAAGGATGTGGGGCAAAACTCTAAAAATTTCCGGTTTTTATATGAGACATTCTTATCACATGACTGGATTAATCGAGCAATGTTACCGTAAGGTTCAAGCTCGTTAAAAAATAAACCTGCATCGAGCAGTTTTAGCACATAGTTCAAGCTTGTTAAAAAATAAACATAAGACATGAGCAAATGTTTCCCCCCGCATTTAAGCTCATTAAAAAATGAACTATTCACCGGTAAATAACCATCGTGAATGTAGTACTTCAGCCATTAAAGCCTTGGTCGTGTTTGCACCATCACCTCCACTTTTGCATTGGCCGATCATTCACCTCCATTTGATTGTTTACCCATTTTGAGGAACAGCTGCGAAGAGTGATTTCACTAGCCATCCTTGTAACACTGTCGTGATTGGAAAATTCCAAACCTTACCTGGAATCAGTTGCTACCCATTTTATCACTCGTTCCTCAAAAGATGAGTCTCCTTTAAGCTCTTTTCAACTGACTTGTAAAATATGAAAAGATTGCTGAGCCATTGGCCTCTCCAGCTCGTTAAAGGGACCAGAAGTACTATCTCTCCTCTAGATTTTAATCTTTTTGGACCTGAGAGATTATTACACAAAAAGATCGAGCGCTTGTTTTATTCGGCTCGTTAAAAGTATCGAAAATTCATCCCTTTTGTATTTTTTTATACTTTTTTCGGACTTAAGGGATTAGATGACGAAAAAGGAATTTTGGAGTTACCTTTACGTTCCTTTTCAGACTCTCTAAAATTGAAAAGGACCGAGTTATCTTTGTCGTTAAACTCGTTAAAAGTGTAATAGCGACAAACTTGTCTATAGACGAGAACGAGTTTCACTATCGCTAGGCTCGTTAAAACATAGCGATGGGTTTGCCCGAAGGGAAAATTATAGAACAAGCATATGTTATCCTCCTCAAGCTTGACAAAAAGAAAGAGGTACTGGTCAGCAATGACTGGGGAAAATTGGGAAGAAAACTTGAAGAAACTTTGTTGGTAGCAAGTCGCTCTTGAACATGACACTTCCACTCCGTGTCCGAGTCAGGGTTGGGTTGTTTCATTCACTGGTCACATCACCATGGTCCCATCATACCATCCACATTTGGGGTTAATGTTACCAATCCATCACATCAGTGTCGCCGATATGTTCAAGAGAAGTCATTCAGAGAATTCACCTGTGTCTCACCCACTACCATACATTTATACTCCATTCTTTCATGACCGCCGCCCTGAACCTTATATCACCAGATCGTTTTCACCTCCATTTGCTCCGTTCCGTGTCATTGATGTGGGATTCATTAAGGCCCTCCTGTGACGGATCACTTCTTGTCGACATCAACTCATTATCCAAGAAGTTGATCTAGGAACACCCCATTCAGTACTTTGAAGCTTGCATGCCTCGATGGCAAGTTTCTCACTTCCGGCGACAGGTTTACATCAATGGCCTTCGACCGAAAGATTTTGCGTGGTGTTCGACGCCAAGTCCTTTATTCACACCACGTGAATTGTACTGCAGTACCTTGAGGGTCATTATCATTATCGGTGATTCCTCTCGCGCTTGTTAACAGTTTAAATCATTGGCTGGTAATCAAGCGATGTCTTTCCATGTTCGACTTCAGAACATTTCTCACATGGATCGACTTGTACTTCGAGTGAAGATCGAATGAGATTGAAGACCCCGGATCTAGTTTCATCCATCCAGGCTGTGATATATATTCAGGGAAATAAAGACATCAAATGTACATCATTGCCGCACAGATAATCATCCAATCAGAAGGATGATGGCTCTATCAGAATCATCAGTCTACACTCAGACGATTGTCTGTCCTATGTACATGAAAATGAATTTATAAAGCTGAGCATGGGAATGCCCGCCTCAGCTAGATCATGAAAATATTATGAAGATAATGTATTGTATTGTATCTTATTACAGGTCTCCTCCCAGCTTGAAAGAACTTCGGATCCTCATAATAAAGCATTTCACTCGACATCAAAAGATTAACGACCTCATCCTTTAGGGGGCAACTGTTATAGACATTTTTGGGCCCTACAACCCCAAGCATGAAATGTCCATAAATCAAGGGCTCCTAAGTCCCTAAAAGTGTTGTTCTAACCCCTAAAGGAACAAGGTCAACAGATTACAGCTTCTCCCAGAAGTTCTCCATGAAAAACTGCTCAGAATTGGTCAAAGCAGGATCATTTCAGCTGCTCCACTGGCCAAGTGCGTTGCATCTCACCTAAATACACTGTGTGGGTGCATTGCATTTCAAAAATCCCTTCTATGTGGTGCGATGGGCGAGAAATGACGAATGGCAGTGTCATTCCGTGAGGTGGAGAGGCAATGGAAGCTTCCAGAATCTTCTCCTGTGAAACTTGCCTCACTGAATTCGACCAAGGATGAGTAAGAGATCATCAATCTCCAAGTGGAAGCAAGAACTATCAGAGGGAAGACACTAATCAAATCATGAGCTGACTCATCTCCATTACAGATATCTATATATGGATCCCTCATCCCAGAGATCGAGAGGCTGGAAGTTTGCATATTGTAAGGAATTGCTGTTGGTTTCTTGAGACAAACATCAAATTGTTGGGTGATCTAAGCTTTGTTTGAGGTGAAGAGGGGCTTTTTAGCTGGGAGGTTGATGTTGGGTCAGAACAACTAGTTGTAACTCCTCTTGGCTCTTTCTTGTTTATCAATAAAAGCTATTCAAGTTTTCCTCCATGCTCTTGTGTCATTGATGCTTGCTACATTTGTATGGTCAATTTACATCTGATCCTAGATTGTTTATGATTATAGATCCATGCCTTTGTATAGTGCTATGCTTCTGTGATCTTACAGGTACTTTGTGGAGCTGGGTGTGCAAGGGAGCAGGTAGCTAAAGACTATCAAAGAAGAGGGGAATCAAATCACGAGATTAGCGCAAGACAGAGGTTGGTCTTTCTATTCCTCTCTCTCTATAATTCATAAAGGAAAAACGAAAGTAGCTTTTCTCTGTTTGTTTCTAAGGTAGCTGTCACACCTTAGTGGGATAGAGCAGTTCTATATAGACACTTTTCCCTGTAACACTGTTGTGGCTAGCAACAACCCCCCTTCTTATTGAGTGTTATTCCTAATACTAAATAAGTGGGGACCCTTAGTTAAAAATCTAAAAAATCAAAGTAGTGTTTAAATTTCCTTTTCAAATAAAATTACCATCATAAGCTTAGGAAACCCTCTTGGAAAATCCAAAAAAGCTAAGTTTTATGATAAGGTAAAATAAAATCTTTCCTTAGGAAATATCGCATCACATAAGATAGCGGGATGCCACCTTACAAGCACAATTCCAACATTTGCGAGATCGCGATATGCGATAATAAACAAATATCACATCGCATTCAACACAACTCACATTGAAACACTTCAATTTGTCGATATGCGATGATGCCGATCGCTAGATCGCATTTCGTAGAAGATAGGTTAACAAAGATTGTCATGCATAACATTTATGCTATTTGCAATATTGCGATATTGCGATTTCGCGATACAGTAATGCAGCGATAATACGATAATGCGATGTCACGAGCGACCAATTTTTCGATGTTATGATTTTGCGATTTTGCGAAGCAAATCGCAAAATCGCTTCATCACAGATCTTTCAGGCACGTTATTCAAGAAAAGTATTTTCCCTAAGCTAACACCTGGTTATGCGCTTTAATGCTAATAAATGAGGCAGTTTCTAGTTATTAATGGATTATGGGTGCGTGCTTATCAAAAGAATCATTTCACATAAGGTGGTATGCTTGATATGTCTGCGGCATTTAAAACGTTTCCCATCACTCTTCCCTGTCATTCATTTTCGCTTCACTTGTGAATTGCAGGAACGGACAACAGAGACCAATACAAAGCAATATGCAGGTTGAAATGGGAAAGAAAAGCAAAGCCTCGAGCTTAGAAGAAAAGGAAATGGTGCCCTTATATACAGACATGGCCTGTAATAGAGACGCGGGAATAGCTACATGGGAAGGCATGTATAATCTGCTTGAAGAGGAGAATCCCAGAGTAATGGAAGTTGTTGCTACTGCGGGCTCAAATGGTTCTTCTGAAGCATCCCTTACAGAGCTAGCTTGCTCATTCTTACACCGGATAGCAGCAAGGCCAAAAATCCTCCCATACACGGACATGGTCAAGTGGACACTGGACAGAGTTGATATCAGAAACAAACAGTTTAAGACTCAAAGTCAAGAGTTCACAGAAGTATTATTTTTACAAATTTTGAACTTTATATCTGTTGGAAGGAAAAAGCGCAAAAGGCGAAAAACGCATCAAGGAAACCCGGATCAAGAAACGGAGGCAGTTTCGAGGCTAATCGCGCATCGCTGAGAAAAATTTTCCGAAAAGGCAAGCTGCTAATTGCCCAGTCACCTGCAAACTCCGAAAATTGCAAGAAAACAAAACCACAGGCAGATTGGAAACAGAGAGCTCAAGAAAAGACAAAAGCAATCCAAGGGTTAACCAGGTTGAACTGGGATTATTACTGGGCATACTTGGTAAAGCCACATAGCCAGTGGATGACTATTAAGTGTATCATCAATTCAGTTGAAAAAATGGCGCCAACTCTTGTCGATTCTATTTTCTCAGCTCAGCTAAAAGCGGAAGTCAGCCAACCGACTCTTCTCAAACAAATGCTGCATGCGTGCGATTTCAAGGACCAAATACAGAAGTAGTTTAATATTAGATTTAATTTTAGCTTTAATTTTGTTTTATTTTCCTGAAAAGAGGATGGCCATTTAAACCGCATTCTACATTTTTGTAATAATTTATTTTTAGATTTAGTTAGTAGTATTTAAACCCTTCTCATGCATTTAGAGAAGGGTCCTGAAATTTATCAAAAACTTATCCCTAGAACATGCACTTCTGTACCCTCTGAGGAGGTTTTGATGAATGAATGGAACATGATTTATTGATGTTTGCATTTGATATCTACTACTGATGTTGCACTTTTGTACTCTTAGTGGATATTTGATCAAGGAGAGATAAATCGTTATCACTTGAAGCTCATGAGTAGGACTAGTTATAAATGGTATTTCTATCTCTTAACTATTTCTACCTTGTGTTAGAGTGATTTCCAGTTCAGTTATTTATATATTAATGTATGAATGCCTTAGTAATCATTTGGCACTTTTGTACGGTGATAGCTATTTATTTATGCTTAGTGTATGAACAGCTCATTATGCGATATGTTTTGCACAACTGTTTCGTCTAACTTTTTATACAAAGTGGTTCATCTGTACTGAATTATTTTCTCATAACAGCTGAATGATCTTTATTACCAGTTGTTGTTTGAAATCATTTTAGATCGCATAGAAGAAAGATCGCACCCCGGGTTAGTGTAGATTTACATATTTCTGTCATTAGAATAATAATTTCCTTATTATTAGATTAGAATTAGGTTAGAAGTATTCCATTTAGAAACTGTTAGAAACAGAAATATCAATCTTTCTCACACACACACTGAAATTTGGAAACTGGTCCCATATCCCCAGTCGGATCCGCTATACCAAACGGAAAAGGAGCTGCCAACCAAGGTCCGGACCGAGCGGGTATACCCCTTGTTGTAGACCCAATTTTCGGGGCTTCAACATATTTGGCGCTAGAAGGAGGGCATGAAAAACCATGAATGGCAAGCAAATCCAAATCTAAATACCATTCTGAGAGTAAATCGCCCTCACCATTTCCTCCAACTTCTCCATTGCATTCAGAAACTTTAAATCCAGAGTTAGAAGTCGCTAGATCAATAGCCGCTGCTACAAACCCTGACATTTCAGAACAATCTACTGTTGAACCTCCTGAAGTTGAATCTTTGATTCACAAACTTCAGCGATTTTCTATATCTCCTTAGCAATCTGATAAATCTCAAGATAGCATGACTTCGCAATACAACCTTGCTCATCCTCTCACTAGATTAAAGAGCGAAAAGTTTGGTGTTCAGCCAACCGAATTACCTCTACCTTCTAGGAAGAGAGCAAGGAAGTCTCCTAAAGGATCCGATAGCGAGACTCTTTCATCATCATCATCCATCTCAACCTCTTCACCGCGAAGTCAACCATCCACTCCTCCACTTTAGATCATCGTCCATTAGCCTATTGCAACTTCCTCAACTCCTTCTCAAACATCTGGAGTTATAATATCCTCATCTTCTCAACCGCAGGGATCATCTTCTGCACTTTCTTCTGTTAGTAGTTCAGCAATGGCCCAATCTCCATGGAATAACCCAGGGGTAGTCTTAATGCCTGCACCCTTGAGTCAGATACCGGCCCATCCTGAAAAATGGCTGCCTAAGTTTAACCCTGAGGCAGGCATGCTAGCAGAAGAACATATAAATAACTTTATGCTATCCATAAATCTCAATGGAGTTGTTAATGAGGATGATGTTGTTTGACTTTTCCCTTATACTTTGCAAGGGAAAGCCGTATCATGGTATTTCTTGTTACCATTTGGATCTATTACTAGTTGGGACATCTTCCAAGAACAATTCCTGACCAAGTTTGGTGATGAGAGGTCTACAACAACACTAATCAATGACATTTCTAACCTTAGGGCCGAGTCAAGAGAACCTATCAAAGATTTCAATTTACGTTTCAATAAAATCCTAAACAAAATACCTACTGCTTCTCAGCCTAGTGAGGAAGTGCGAAGTGAATGGTATATTACTGCTTTACCATCAAACTTAGCAATCTTTGTTGATAGGGCTAACAAAACAACCTTAGTTGAAAACATGAAAGAAGCAATAGTAGTAGAGAAACGTATTACGACCCTAGAAAAGAAAAATGCGATGGAAGAACGAAAATCTAAGAAGGTCTCTTTCAAAGAAGATCCCAAGAAAAAACAACCGAAAGATCCATTTGATTTAGAAGGATTACAAAAAGTTTTAAAGACCATGTCTAATGAAATGGTCGACATTAAGAAACAAGTGGCAGAAACTTCTTCTAAAAAGCCATATAGGCCTTTTAAAAGAAATCCTTCAACTGATTCCAAACCCCCTAACGCTATTTCAAATGCTGAATCAGAAGAAGAAGAAGAAGAGGAAAACGCTACTGAAGAGCATACCGATGAAGAAGAAGTTGTAGAATTACAAGGTATGTGGGATTTCATCCTCCCAAATGAAGAAGATCAAGAGGTATTCCTGGTTAGTACTCGTAGCAGAAATAAACTTGATCCTCCTTAGCCTACACCTAAGCCAAAGAGCGCAAGCTCGATGACTAAGGATAAAGTCGCAGTCAAGAAAACATCACCTAAAGCGACTCAGACTAGCCCATTCCAAACAGACACATCTACTCCATCTAAAACGCTAATCATTTTGGCTGAAATGGAGTATAATATTGTTGAAGACATGAAAATGACTAGGGAAAATATTACTCTTTTTGAATTGAGCAAGTTAAAACACCAGCAGAAAGTACTTTTGAAAGAATTACATGTTGTGCCAGTTGCGCCTTTACCAGCTACTGTAATCTCTCAAGCTTCCCATGATATGGGAAGACCTCCAACTAATATGATAAATAAAGTTGATCCAAACGATATCGCATTAATTGGAGGAAGATCGAGATCGCATACTCCCCCATTTCACCTTATGAAATTTTCAATAAAAATGTGCATAATTTCTTAGTGGATTCTAGAGCTTCATCAAATATTTTTCCAAGATCAATTTGTGAAAAATTGAATGTTCAACCACAGAAATCCGTTGTGCGCATAGTTCAGCTAGATCGATCGCAAGTTGAAGTGATTGGTGAGTTAAATCAGGTTACCATAAGGCTGTCATCCAATCCAAAGGTATGTCAAGTTATCGACATTTTAGTTGCTGATATTCCTGAATTTTATGGCTTAATTCTTAGCAGAGATTGGTCAGAAAAACTTCATGGATACTTTGCAACTGACTGGTCACATATGTGGCTGCCTTATAATGGTAAACCAAACCAAATAAAAGTTGAACGTGAACGACATCAGAAATACATAGTAACAGAACTCGAGGGAGAAAATGAACCAGTAGCATATAATTCTAACATCATTGGCAACTATTCAGTAGATTCTTTCTTAGGAAATTTTAATGCTCACACATCACCTTACTTAGAACATTCTGTTTTGTCTCAAGTAGAAATTTTTTCTCAAACAGATAGTTCTAAATGCATTAATTTTATAGATAGTCCTGTAAATAAATCTTTGTTTTGGAAATTATTTTTTGATGGTTCTAAGTCTAACAAAGGAGCAGGAGCAGGATGTGTGTTAGTAATCCCAGAGGGAGATAAAACCATGTTAACTTGCAGACTCGAATTCGAGTGCACCAACAATACTGCAGAATACGAAGCTCTAGTCCAAGGCTTGTCTAAGGCAATTGGATTAGGCGTCAAATACCTGCAAGTTTTCGGAGATTCTGAAATTATAATCAGACAGGTACGCAATACTATACACTGTTTATTAGGTCATTTAAAGCATTACCAATCTTTAGTTCAAGATCTGACTGAACATTTTATAGCATTTAATATCTCGTCAATTCCTAGATTCTAGAATGCTAGCACAGACCTCTTAGCCAACGTAGCTTCCAAGCTCATTCCTTCAGAAGATTTTAGCCCTGACCGATTTTTAATTGAGTTAATTTTTAGACCATCTATCCCTGATAACATCACCAATTGGAGGATTTTCATTGACGATCCTGATATCGTGAGTTTTCTCACATCGGAAGGATCCTACACCAATCAAATGATTGACGTAGACCAACATGACCAACAATTGCAACAGGATAGTACTAACAATGCTATACCTAAATCAGTAGTCAAATTAGAAGACCTTTATGATTTGAAAGATCGATTTAAAAGATCTACAAATTCAAAACTCCAAAGTTCAACTTTGAATTATGAATTAGTGAATCTAAGAACTGAGGCCAAACCACAGAATATCAACCCAGGCCTTGGCCTAGCCCTTGAAGAGAGATTAGCATATATTCGTCTCTTGAAACAATATAAAAGTGTCTTTTCTTGGAATTACAATGAACTCAAAACATATGACACCTCCATCATCCAACATACTATCCCAATGATTGATAATGAAAAACCTGTCCAACAGAAGTTGAGAAAGATCCATCCAAATTTAGAAAATCAGATCAAAACTGAACTCAACAAGTTATTGAAAGCCAAAATAATCTTTTGTGTTATACATTCTAAATGGGTCTCCAATATGGTACCTGTTAGAAAGAAAAACAGAGATATCAGAATCTGCATTGACTTTTGAAACCTTAACAAGGCCTGCCAAAAGGATAATTTTCCTTTACCTCCCATGGAACAAATACTGCAGGCAGTTGCGGGCTCAGAATTAATGTCATTCTTGGATGGATTCTCAGGATACAACCAAGTGCTAGTACATCCTGACAATCAATTGAAAACTACATTCAGAACTAAATGGGGCACATACGCATATCAAAATATGCCATTTGGTTTGATTAACGCGGGTACCACATTTCAAAGAGCCATGGACATTGCATTCAAAGGGTTAGTTAATAAGTCAGTGGTAATCTATTTGGATGATATTACTGTTTATTCCAAGAAACGAAACAACCATCTCAGGGATTTAAAACAAATCTTCCAACGTTGTTTAAGGTATGGAATTTCGCTTAACCTGAAAAAATCCTTTTTCGCATTAAGTGAAGGAAAGATTCTAGGATTCATAGTGTCAAAATCTGGAATTCACATTGATCCTGACAGAATCAAAGAAATTTCCATAGTTCCCCTACCTCACAATAAGAAAGCCATGCAATCTTTCCTTGGCCAGATCAACTTTGTAAAGAGATTCGTCCTAGATTTTTCAAGAATTGTGTCTCCTTTACAAGCCATGATTAAAAAGAACACAAACTTTAAATGGGGCCAAGATGAACATGAGGCTTTCAACCTGATCAAACAAGCCATTATTAATGCTCCATCGTTAGCAACTCCAAATTTTTTCGATGCTTTTATTTTGTATACCTTTGCCTCAGATAGATCATATGCTACGATACTCACTCAAGCAAATCAAGAGAAGGGAAGCCCCAATTGCTTTTTTCAGTTCCAATTTACAAGGTGCTGAATTAAATTATTCAGATGTAGAAAAACAAGCTTATGCTGTTTTTAAAGCAATTAAATACTTCAGACCTTTCTTACTCAAAACACATACCAAGATCATAGTTCCATTTCCAACGGTAAGAAGTCTTCTAGAACAGAAGGATGTGGGTGAGAAAAGGGCAAATTGGGTTACTTCCTTACAAGAATACGACGTAGAAATCAAACCAGCAAACATTGTAAAAGGTCAAGGCTTTTGCAAACTGCTGGCAGGGGCATCACTAATGCTTGAAAATCCATCTGAAGAGGTACAAGTGTATGAGGTAAGCCTAAATGATGTTGAGTTATTATATGCTGATATTATTTATTATTTAAAGAATGGATATGCTCCTCCAAATCTTGATCACACCAAGAAAAGAGCCCTGAGGTTAAAAGCTAAACAATATCAACTTATAAATGACGTTCTTTTCAAAATAAATTATGATTCTGTTCTACTTAGATGTCTTGAGAAAGCTGAAGCTGAAAAAGTTTTGTAGGAACTCCATGATGGGCTAGCAGGCGGACACTACGTTGGAGATGCAACTTCTCATAAGATCTTACGTGTAGGCTATTACTGGCCCACATTATTCAAGGACACACATAACTACGTAAGGAAATGTCAAGTCTGTCAAACCACTGCTGGGAGACAAAAGAAACCATCCTTGCCACTGCAACCAGTTACCATTGAACAACCTTTCGATCACTGGGGATTAGACATAATAGGTGAGATCGTTCCTCACTCTTCTAAACAACATAGATACATCCTCACAGTGACAGATTACTTTACTAAATGGGTAGAAGCAGTTCCACTCAAGACGGCTAATGCTGAAAATATCATTGAATTCATAGATCAGTTCATAATCACCAGGTTTGGATTACCTTCTGCTTTAATGTTTGATAATGCATCATACTTTTCTGGTAATACAATGACTGAATTCACACTTAAAAGGGGTTTCAAACTTAAATACTCGGCCAATTATTATCCATAAGGGAATGGGTTAGCTGAATCGACAAATAAGAACTTAGTTAGAATGATTAAGCGAACCATTGACCAAAATCATAAAAATTGGCATAAGTCTTTAATATATGCTTTATGGACAGATTGAATAATGTAGAAAACCTCTATCGGCACTTCTCCCTTTAATTTAGTTTATGGGAAAGAAGTGGTTCTTCCAACACATCTGGCAATTCCCTCTTTAGCCTTAGTTCAATACATTGATGAAGTACCAACTTCTTCTTTACAACTTAGGCACTTGGAATTAATTAAACTAGAAGAACAACGAGAATGGGCTAAGATAAATCACGCTCATCATCAAGCATTGGTGAAAGCCTCTTTTGATTCCAATATGGTATCTAGAAAAGATTTCCAGATGGGAGATCTAGTTTTAAAATGGGACAAGGCTCATGAGGAAAAGGGAGAACATACAAAATTTCAAAGAATGTGGCTTGGTCCTTTTAAAATTGTAGAAATCATAGGTCCATCGACCTTCATGTTACAAGATTTAGCACGGAAAAGGGATTCTCTACCTGTTAATGGTCAAATTCTTAAGAAATATTCTCCATAGAAGAATATTCTTCTATTTTTGTAGAGTAGTTGTTTTTCTTTTCATAATAAAACCAGTTGTGAATGGTTACATTAGGCATTTATGAAAAAGACACCAATTCTCTTTCAAATTTTGATCTTTCGCTTGTATAAATAGCAAATATTTTGGAAAATTGATCTTTATTATTGAAAGATACAGTTAAAAACTCTAACCTAGATATGATACTAGCTTCAACTCCATTAATTTTGATGAAAACAACCTTTAGTGAGAAATTGTTTTATATCAGTACAATGAAAAGTATCAATAACAAAATAAAGATTCTTTGTAAAACAGCTATTTCCAAAAACTCTACTATTGTCGTCCAGAGCTATCTTAAGGAAACAATGACTTCCTCCCTACTAAGGGAATCACAACTTTCAGAGGAACAATCCAAGGATACACTTTATCTTAAAGAGTGAGAGGTCTCATCACGAGCCGGCTTATCATAATCACAGATATTATAACTTGCTGACTTTGCCAATACTGCATACCACAACAGGGCAAAGACTCAAGATTGTTGCAATCAAAAGGCAAGGGGTCTCATCACGAGCCAGCTTGTTCAGCAAAGTTATAAATCAGTGAATGACTGTGTCATAAATTGGCTATCAAACCAAGACATTGCTCTTTAAGAATAAAAAGAAAATGAAAGTAGAAAGTGTGGATATGGATTCTTCTTTGGGAATTGTGGGTTTCTTTAAGTAGGATACAAGATCATTGCTGGGTAACAGGTAACCCTGTCGAGGCTATAAACGCCTGCTAGTAGCAGAGGCTCTACCTACGACAAATGAGCATATTTAAAACTGGTTTACAGAGAAGACTTTGTTTTATCTTTACAAGCCAAGTAATGACTGATGTAAATACAAGGACTAGCTTGAGGCAGCAAATAATCAAAGTTGAAAATAGTTGAAACAAAATGTCATTGACAGGTTAGAATATAATGTACTTTATCTTTCTATAATAAAGTTTAACTTTCTGGAAAATTTTCTGTTTTGGAAGTTTTGAAAATTCAAAAAGCAGCAGAGATAACTGGTTCTTCCAAGTGAATCGCCAATTATTGTGGCCAGCAAAAACCCCCCTTCTTATTGAGTGTTATTCCTAATACTAAATAAGTGGGGACCCTTAGTTAAAAATCTAAAAAATCAAAGTAGTGTTTAAATTTCCTTTTCAAATAAAATTACCATCATAAGCTTAGGAAGACCTCTTGGAAAATAAAAAAAAGCCTAGTTTTATGATAAGGTAAAATAAAATCTTTCCCTAGGAAATATCGCATCGCATAAGATAGTGGGATGCCACCTTACAAGCACAATTCCAACATTTGCGAGATCGTGATATGCGTTAATAAACAAATATCGCATCGCATTCAACACAAATCACATTGAAACACTTCAATTTGCCGATATGCTATGACGCCGATCTCCAGATCACATTTCGCAGAAGATAGGTTAACAAAGATTGTCATGCATAACATTTTTGCGATTTGCGATATTGCGATATTGCGATTTCGCGATACATCGATGCCGTGATAATACGATAATGCGATGTCACGAGCGACCAATTTTGCGATGTTATGATTTTGTGATGTTGCGAAGCAAATCTCAAAATCGCTTCATCACAGATCTTTCGGGCACGTTATTGAAGAAAAGTATTTTCCCTAAGCTGACACCTGGTTGTGTGCTTTAATGCTAATAAACGAGGTAGTTGCTAGCTATTAATGGATTAGGGTGTGTGCTTATCGAAAGAATCATTTCACGTAAGGTGGTATGCTTGATATGTCTGCGGCATTTAAAACTTTTCCCATCACTCTTCCCTGTCATTCATTTTCGCTTCACTTGTGAATTGCAGGAACGGACAATAGAGACCGATACAAAGCAATACGCAGGTTGAAATGGGAAAGAAAAGCAAAGCCCCGAGCTCAGAAGAAAAGGAAATGGTGCCCTTATATACAGACACGGCCCGTAATAGAGACGCGGGAATAGCTACGTGGGAAGGCATGTATAATCTGCTCGAAGAGGAGAATCCTAGAGTAATGGAAGTAGTTGCTACCGCGGGCTCAAATGGTTCTTCTAAAGCATCCCTTATAGAGCTAGCTTGCTCATTCTTACACCGGATAACAGCAAGGCCAAAAATCCTCCCATACACGGACATGGTCAAGTGGACACTGGATAGAGTTGATATCAGAAACAAACAGTTTAAGACTCAAGGTCAAAAGTTCACAGAAGTATTATTTTTACAAATTTTGAACTTTATATCTGTTGGAAGGAAAAAGCGCAAAAGGTGAAAAATGCATCAAGGAAACTCGGATCAAGAAATGGAGGCAGTTTCCGAGGCTAATTGCGCATCACTGAGAAAAATTTTCTGAAAAGGCAAGCTACTAATTGCCCAGTCACCTGCAAACTCCGAAAATTGCAAGAAAACAAAACCACAAGCAGATTGGAAACATAGAGCTCAAGAAAAGACAAAAGCAATCCAAGGGTTAACCAGGTTGAACTGGGATTATTACTGGGCATACTTGGTAAAGCCACATAGCCAGTGGATGACTGTTAAGTGTATCATCAATTCGGCAGAAAAAATGGTGCCAGCTCTTGTCGATTTTGTTTTCTCAGCTCAGCTAAAAGCGGAATTCAGCCAGCCGACTCTTCTCAAACAGATGCTGCATGCGTGCGATTTTAAGGACCAAATACAGAAGTAGTTTAATATTATATTTAATTTTAGCTTTTTTGTTTTATTTTCCTTAAAAGAGGATGGTCATTTAAACTGCATCCTACATTTTTGTAATAATTTATTTTTAGATTTAGTTAGTAGTATTTAAACCCTTCTCATGCATTTAGAGAAGGGTCTTGAAATTTATCAAAAACTTATCCCCAGAACATGCACTTCTGTACCCTCTGAGGAGGTTTTGATGAATGAATAGAACATGATTTATTGATGTTTGCATTTTATATCTGCTACTGATGTTGCACTTTTGTACTCTTAGTGGATATTTGATCAAGGAGAGATAAATCGTTATCACTTGAAGCTCATGAGTAGGACTAGTTATAAATGGTATTTCTATCTCTTAACTATTTCTGCCTTGTGTTAGAGTGATTTCTAGTTCAGTTATTTATATATTAATGTATGAATGCCTGAGTTATCATTTGGCACTTTGGTACGGTGATAGCTATTTATTTATGCATAGTGTATGAATAGCTCATTATGCAATATGTTTTGCACAACTGTTTCGTCTAACTTTTTATACGAAGTGGTTCATCTGTACTGAATTCTTTTCTCATAACAGCTGAATGATCTTTATTACCAGTTGTTGTTTGAAATCATTTTAGATCGCATAGAAGAAAGATCACACCCCGGGTTAGTGTAGATTTACATATTTCTGTCATTAGAATAATAATTTCCTTATTATTAGATTAGAATTAGATTAGAAGTATTCCATTTAGAAACTGTTAGAAACAGAAATATCAATCTTTCTCACACACACACTGAAATTGGGAAACTGGTCCCATATCCCCAGTCGGACCCGCTATACCAAACGGAAAAGGAGCTGCCAACCAAGGTCCGGACCGGGCGGGTATCCCCCTTGTTGTAGACCCGATTTTCAAGGCTTCAATAGGTCCCTCACACAAGAACACATGCCACTTTCGCCTTTAGAGGTCATTCCATGGAGATAACCCCTGAATTTATCAGTAGGGTCACTACCCTTCCTCTTGGGTTGCCTTGGAGTAAGGATGAGAAACCAATTGGCCAGGTTGCCAAGAAAAACTTTTTCCATAACAATGAAACCCTGGATAAAAATGGCATTAGAAGGGCTAACATACCATACCCTTGGGATAAGGTTAGTTATCAAATAATCAAAAACATTTCCTGTGAGGGGAGGTACAACATTGTCTATGGTTATCACTTTAGAATTCTCCATGAATTAAGGTATGGCATGGACACTCCAACACCTCAGAAACTCAGCATCCCCTACTTCCTCCTACAGTACCTCATTGACTCCAGCACTAAGGTCCAAGCAGGAAATTCGGAGCAACCATGTCACCATGGGTTAATCAAAATCCTAGTGGAAGAAGCCGTTTATACATTTACACTCCCTATAGCATGGGAAGTTTTCCGAAACATGACAGCTAAGGATGACATCAAGGCCTTAACCTATGATGTCAGTCCTACTGGCAGTGAGGAGGAAGAGCAACAAGGGGGAGAAGGTGAAGCCACTGGTGACTTAGCAGAACAAGAAAGGAAGGAGGAAGAAACTGAAATAGAGGAGGAGAAAGCTGAAGAAACAGAGCAGGAAGAAATAGAGCAAAAAGAGATAGAAAAAGAGACAAAAGGAGGAGAAAAAGAGGCAGAAAAGGAAGAACAAGGAGAAGGGTCCCCTGAGACTCTGGAAAGGGAGGCAGCAGCTGCACTGCCCTCAGTACACCAATCAAGCCAAATCAAAAGAGGAAAAGGTAGGCCTCCATGTATTTCAGGGCTAGGAAAAGCACAAGAATCAAAACAGACAAACCTCAACCCTCTTCTAAAGTGGCAATTACAATTGAAAATTCACCCTCTTCCAGAGGGAAAGAATCCCCTTCCAAGACACCTATCACATATGAAAGGGGGACTCCTAGATCTTCCGCATGGAAGGAGAAGGTAGTACTACAGGACCCAAAAGCAGTCTAACAGGAGGCTCAGATAGTTCTATAGGAGACACTATCAAAACTACAGGAGACCCAACATCTTGAGGAAAGGATAGAAGAACAACCACAAAGGAAGGAGGAAGCAACATAGCTACAAGAACCTGATCCCCAGCCTAGTCTTGCCTCCTATTACAACCTACTTAAGGGAGGAAGGATAATCCCACAAAAATTTGCAATTCCACTATTCTTTGAATTAGAGAAAGAAAGAATAAGAACACATAGGTGGATGCGAATAGCCAAATCCAAAGGAGTTGAGGATATTGGCCATATGGAAAACAAACTCAGAGAAATGGGAAGAGAGCCGAGTGCTGTCAGAGATAGGGAAGCAATTAGAAGAAGCCACCTTGAAACTGAAAATGAATTGTTAAGGAGGCAGCTGTAAGAGAAGGAGACTCAGCTAGCGTGCATGGTCATCTTATCCATGGAGGCATTTCAATGTAGAACACCAACAAAGTCCTATGGTATATATCTCAAGGACCAATGGTTACAATTCCAGATAAAGACTTTGGCACAAAGAGGCACATTGCCCTTCCAAGATCACAGGCAGTTTATGGATCTATGTGACCAAAGCACATCAGAGGATAAGGTGAAGATGGAAAAATTCTACCTACATAACATGGCCTTCAAATACATGAATGTGTGGGACCCCAATGCCAGGCTAGGGGACATGCAACTAATGGCCATGGCCTCATGGATGAACCATGAAGGGTTGAGGGTGGTAGAAATAAGAAGGTTGATGATAAAAGAACAGAATAAGCCATTAATGATAATAACTGAGCCATCAGATCCCATGGCACTCATCAGCACACACAACCTACTTGCCAATAATCCTCAGATTTCCTGTAGATATCTAAATGATCAGGCACAAGCCATTACACACTTTGAGGATATGCAAAGGCTACTTGGCGATGACTGTGTGCATGCATGCATGAGGAGATGGAACACCTTACCACACAGTCTGTAGATCAGGGAATATCATTCCCCCATGAGGTTGAAGGAGGCATTAAGAAGGGTGCCAATGTACAAGCACTCCATGCAAAGGCTGAAGGTCAACTGGATTGGCCTCAAACTGAGTCCCCCACTGTTATCGGGAAAACTAGTGTCTATGCAGAGCTGCTAGTCCCACTAAGACTGGTAGCTATCTTAGAAACAAACAAACTAAAACTACTTTCGTTTTCCTTTGTGAGAAGTAGATAAGAGGGGAACAAAGGAGACCAACCTATGTCTTGCGCTTGGTTCCTTGCTTGCTTCCTCTCCTTTTGATAGATCTTAGCCACTCGCTTCCTCGTCTACCCAGCTTCAAAGAGAACCTATGGAATCAAAGCAGCATAACACTATCCAAGAACAGAGATCTACTATCATAAACAATATAGGACCAGATATATATTGACCACAAAAATGCATATATCATCAATCATACAAGAATGTGGAGGAAAAATTGAATAGCGTTATTAATATCAAGAATAGCAAAGAGGATTACAACCAATTGTTCTAACCCAGCGTCATCCTCTCAGCAAGAAAGCCCTTCTTCACCTCATGAAAAGCTTAGATCACCCAACACTATGATGTTACACCAAGAAACCAGCAACGCTTCCTTACAAGATACAAAATTCCAGCCTCTGGATCTCTGGGATGAGGGATCCATATATAGATGATTGCAGGGAGGTGAGTCAGCTTCTGAGATTTGATTAGTGTCCTCTCTCTGATAGTTCTTGATTCCACTTGGAGATTGATGATCTCTTACTCATCCCTGGGTGAATGCAGAGAGGCAAGTGTCACAGGAGAAGTTTTTGGAAGATTCCATGATCTTCCACCTCACAAATTGACTCTGCCATTTGTCCACTCTCGCCCATCGCACCCCATAGAAGGGATTTTCAGTATGCATCACACCTCCCGTGTGCATTTAGGTGGGATGCAGCGCACTTTGACCACGGAGCAGGTGAGATGGTCTAGTTTTGACCAGTTCTGAGTAGTTTTTCTTGGAGAAC
Source organism: Pinus tabuliformis (assembly GCA_031772625.1). Classification (NCBI taxonomy): domain Eukaryota; kingdom Viridiplantae; phylum Streptophyta; class Pinopsida; order Pinales; family Pinaceae; genus Pinus; species Pinus tabuliformis. The sequence continues at coordinate 1,012,175,486 of CM062815.1, forward strand.
TTCTGGGAGATGATGTAATCAGTTGACCTTATTCTTTTAGGGGTTGGAACAACACTTTTAGGGACTTAGGAGCCCTTGGTTCATGGAAATATATGATTGGGGTTGCAGTGCCCAAAAATGTCTATAACAGTTGCCCCCTAAAGCATGAGGTCGTTAATCTTTTGATGTCGGGTGAAATGCTTTATCATGAGGATCCGAAGTTTTTTCGAGCTGGAAGGCGACCTATAATAAGATACAATACAATACATTATCTTCATAATATTTTCATGATCTAGCTGAGGCAGGCATTCCCATGCTCAACTTTATAAATTCATTTTCATGTACATAAGACAGACAATCGTCTGTGTGCAGACTAATGATTCTGGTAGAGCCATCATCCCTTAGATTGGATGATTATCTGTGTAGCAATGATGTATATTTGATGTCTTTATTTTCCTAAATATATATCACAGCCCAGATGGATGAAACTAGATCCGGGGTCTTCAATCTCGTTCGATCTTCACTCAAAGTACAAGTCAATCCATGTTAGAGATGTTCTGGAGTCGAACATGGAAAGACATCGCTTGATTACCAGCCAATGATGTAAGCTGTTAACAGGCGCGAGAGGAATCATCGATAATGATGATGACCCTCAAGGTACTACAGTACAATTCACATGGTGTGAATAAGGGACTTGGCATCGAACACCATGCAAAATCTTTCGGTCAAAGGCCATTGATGTGAACCTGTCGCCGGAAGTGAGAAACTTGCCATTGAGGCATGCAAGCTTCAAAGTATTGAAAGGGTTGTCCCTAAGTCGACTTCTTGGATAATGAGCTGATGTTGACAAGAAGCGACCCACCGTAGGAGGGCCTTAATGAATCCCACATCTATGTCATGGAACGAAGTAAATGATTTTGGAGGTGAAAACGGTCTGATGATACAGGGTTCAGGGTGGCGGTCATGAAAGAATGGAGCGTGAATGTATTGCAGTGGATGAGACATGTGAATTCTCTGAGCGACTTCTCTTGAACATACCAGCGACACTGGCATGATGGATTGGTAGCGTTAACCCCAAATATGGATGGTGTGATGGGCCAATGGTGATATGACCAGTGAACGGAACAACCCAACCCAACTCGGATGCGGAGTGAAAGTGTCATGTTCAAGAGCGACTTGCTACCAATAAAGTTTCTTCAAGTTTTCTTCCCAAATTTTCCCCAGTCATTGCTGACCAGTACCTCTTTATTTTTGTCAAGCTTGAGGAGGATAACATATGCTTGTTCTATAATTTGCCCTTCGGGCAAACCCATCGCTATGTTTTAACGAGCCTAGCGATAGTGAAACTCGTTCTTGTCTGTATGGAAGTGTTTGTCGCTATTCAATTTTAACGAGTTTAATGACAAAGATAACTCAGTCCTTTTCAATTTTAGAGAGTCTGAAAGGGACGTAAAGAAAACTCCAATAATCCTTTTTTGTCTTATAATCCCTTAAGTCCGAAAAAGTATAAAATAATAGAAAAGGGATGAATTTTCGGTAATTTTAATGAGCCGAAGAAAACAAGTGCTCGATCTTTTAAAAGATTAAAATCTAAAGGAGGTATAGCACTTCCGGTCACTTTAACGAGCTGGAGAGGCCAATTACTCGGCAATCTTTTCATATTTTATGAGTCAGATGAAAAGAGCTTAAAGGAGACTCTTTTTTCGAGGAATGAGTGATAAATTCGGGTAGCAGCTAATTCCAGGTAAGGTTTGGAATTTTCCAATCACGGCAGTGTCACAAGGATGGCTAACAGGATCACTCTTCACAGCTGTTCCTCAAAAAGGGTAAACAATCAAGTGGAGGTGAATGATTGGCCAAAATAGAGTGGAGGCGATGATGAGAACACGACCAAGGCTTCAAAGGCTGATGATGATGCATTCACGATGGTTATTTACCGGAAATTGGTTCATTTTTTAATGAATGAGCTTAAACTCTGGGGGAAACATTTGCTCATTGCTTATGTTTAATTTTTAACGAGCTTGAACTCCACATAAAAACTGCTCGATGCATTCGTATAATAAGGATGTCTCATCTAAGATGACATTTTTTATGGAGCTTGCACCTTACAAAGCTTTGCCCCGCATCCTTCCTTTATGCAAGTTAGGAAACGACCAATCCTACGAGTTTAAAGGGTTAGAGGACCTACAAATTTAAAAAATAAATGGTCGCTCTTCACTTGCATGCCAAAAGGTTTGCATGCCCCCAGGTATAGCGAAAAATTTCCAGGTTACCAAAGATTGTTCTATCCGCACCGCAGACAAAACACTTCCTCGGCGATGTCTACTGAAATAGACAAAGGTGAGTGGCGCAACTTGCCTCCACTCACATAACTTTGACGAAGGAATCTTATTCCAGTCTAATCTCATAAACTAGTCATATATCCTTTGCGGAAACCTACCCTACGCCCAAGGTTTTCCTGCCAAAACAGACCGGGGTGCATGCCCCCCAGGTTTCAGTCATGTCCTCCCGAATCACTTGCGCTCATCAGGTGGACGGACTGGGGATTGATGAGACATTCCTTGTGTGAAAATACCATTCAGGGATGGTATTTGACTATTTGCTATGTGTGAGCTGGGAAATGAAAGCTGGTCTACGAGCTTGACCACTCTTCCTTCATGCGGGAAACACATTACTCTAAAGAGCGAGGAGACAATGGCTCCCATGAAATAAATATAGTCGCGTCCAAGGAGTAGATTATAATCTAGGGGTCCTTGAACTACCATTACGTTCATGTGAATGGTTTTCCTTCTCAATGTTATCGGCGCATTGGGAAGGATCCCTAACGGTTGACTGGTTCCTTTGTCAAAGCCTGTTAGATTTCTCATCTCAGGTAAAAGCGATGGCGAACCAAGCGCTTTCAAGCAGTTAAGGAAAGGATACTCACAAAAGCCCCTTCATCTATGATGGTACTGGCCATGACCATTCTGTATATTTGAGCAATGATCAGAAATGGTACACTAGCCGGTAAACAGGGTCTGCCTAGTAGATTCCAATCGAAGGAAACAACTAGTTTGCTTGGAGGTGGGACCGAATAGACAGCCGGATATGACTCTGACGAACTTCCTTGCTGCGGTAAAGGAACGGGTAGACTGGCCCCATGTTCATCGGAGTTTGTGTTTATGAAGAGAATTTGAACGGTGTCGCTCTTGTTCTCTTTGGTGACTGTATCATCTGAAGATGGATCCTCTGAAGGAAAGACCGGGTCAACTTCCGCCTCGACCTTTTGACTTTCGTCTGGTGTGGATTCAGATGGTTTATCTTCAATGATAGACGCTTCGACCGACCACAATGGCGTGTCAGTCAGATTTTCAACTAGTGATGGACTTGGCAAGAGTTTCTTATATCCAGGAGGAAGCCGTAACGGTGAAACCAGACGGTCGTCCAAAACTCTTTTAGCCTCATCTAGGAAGGGACAATGGTGGACGGCGTGATCGCCTTCACACAGTTTACAAGGGAATTTATTTTTCCTTTTCTATCCCGACATTTCACTTTCACTAGTTGACGGTGTACTTTCAACATGATCATCAGAGGTTGTTGACACCGGATTGTGAAAACGAGGAGACTAGTCCCTTAAGATCCGAGGGATGCAAGGACAATCTCGATGATAGTGATCTCCTTTACAAATGACACATGGAGATTTAGGTTTTGACAGTGCAGTGTGTGGATTTTCACTAGATGATGCCTGGTTGACCCTTTTCGCCTTTGGCTCCTTCTTCTTCTTCTGTTTCTTCTCCTTCCCCTTCTTCTCCTTCTTAGTTACTTGATTTTTGGCTTTATCAGCTTCATCAAGCGAAGAGGAAGTAGGAGAGGGAGAATCGGATGAAGTAGAAGGTTGGGGGGTAGCTTTGGTATCGTCTAGTTGCTTACTTGATTTCTCAAGAATCACGGTGTTCTGAACGACAGAGGTTGAGAAGAGCCATACAGGTAGGCCGATTGTCAATCCTGGAAGCGACAATGTGGCCATATGGGGTGCACCAACATCTCCCCAAGAGGAGAAAGGACTAGGATTTCCTCCAAGGGGAAATCCTTGGTTGTTGGACTCCATTTTCCTCAACCTAAGACCAACATAGGAAAGGTGATGTTTATTCCGATTAAAATAAATTTTAGACGCTTTGACACAACTTGTTTTTTCAATTTTTAAGAGTCGAGAAAAAACAAAATATGACTCTAGTCGCCTTCGATTTTTAATGAGCTTGAAGTGACAAGTTCTCAGATGGACCTTTTCCTTTAAGGAGTCTAAAAAGGAATGAAAGAGACTACTCTGGAAATCTAGACAGAGGGATTACCAAACCAATCGCAAAACTGCAGAATACTTTTTACGGTACGGCAGTCAATCTTCCCGAATGTTGTGTTCAGTGCATTGCGATCAATAGGGCAACAGACACGGCTTCCTATGGATAAAGGATATAGCCTATTGTGGTCTCCCAATATATATTCGATGGCATGTGGGAGCACAAGTCTGTACTAGCACTTGTCGTCTCAAAGTGGAGGAATCACCCAACCAGCAATGAAAACAACAGTTACTAGGCTTTACGATGCCGGAATACGTCTCTAGCCTAGACTTCTAAATGTTGTGCGTTAGGTTCCAAAGCGTTTTTAGATTCATTAAATTTATTTTACAGTTGATCTTGTTTAAGAAATTTTCCTTTCACATTCACTGCGTGATGTAAAATGCAATCTAAGATGATAAACAATCTTTTAATCTTCTTTTTGCAATGAAAATCCTAGCTAGAAAGAGAGATGATATTCTTTCAACATAGATCAGAGAGCACACACTATATGCATTGTCCTAAATCAAACCAACAAACAATCTAAATGAAAATGCACATGCATGTATTTGTTTTCAGCCTTCTTAATGTGTGAATGATAAAAAGAAAGCTAAGCGCAAATCTGAATTATTTTTCAAAGCGACATTACTAACAAGCTTCTTTTCAAGACAAAATGAAGACAATGACGACACTTTGCGATTTGGAATGGAAAACTTTCTTTCGACACTTGAAAAATTACTAATCCAAATCAAATACAAGAGCAAAAGTGTAATCGACTATCAAGAACAATCAGATTCTTTTTTATGACTGAAAACGACACTTGCGACACTTCCAAATCAAGAAACGACAGTTCAATTACGCTACTTCTTTGTAAAAGAGAACTGAAAATGGCTCACAATACATAAAAAAATTTACAGTTCTTTGCACAATGGAGGTGGAATAATGGCAAGGAAGGGGGTTTCCAACAGAGGTATACTGACTACAGACAGCAAAACTCCTGAATAGAGCTGAAAAGAGTGAAGAAAAACCAAAGTCTGGAGGCAAAATTAGCCTTCTCTGATCAGCGCACCTGTTACATAGGGATTCCAGTATGCATCCCACCTACAGCACACGGGAAGTGCGATGCATACTGATATCCTTGAAGAGAGGGTGCGATGGTATAGTGCGAGACTTTTGATCCAGTTCTTGATCACAGTTTGTAGCACAGTTCAGGGATTTAGGCCGAGCAAGTGATAATCAGTAAATAAATCACAGGGTAGATCTAAGGAGGTTACTAGAGCCACCACAAGGGCAATTAGAGAGTTTGTAAATCGATTGTTTAGTTCATAAACAAAACCCGGAGATAGACTGAAGCAACATTGATCTACTTTGCACTTACATAGAAAATGCAGTTCGAAGGCTAGCTGGCTTGACTTCAGGCTCCGTCTGTAAATTTATAGAGCAAACAAATATAGAAAAACAAACAATCTATTCGCTCCCCAGCGGAGTCACCATTTTGTTATCGGGAAAACTAGTGTCTATGCAGAGCTGCTAGTCCCACTAAGACTGGTAGTTATCTTAGAAACAAACAAACTAAAACTACTTTCGTTTTCCTTTATGAGAAGTAGATAAGAGGGGAACAAAGGAGACCAACCTCTGTCTTGCGCTTGGTTCCTTGCTTGATTCCTCTCCCTTCTGATAGATCTTCGCCACTCGCTTCCTCGTCTACCCAGCTTCAAAGAGCACCTGTGGAATCAAAGCAGCATAACACTATCCAAGAACAGAGATCTACTATCATAAACAATATAGGACTAGATATATATTGACCACACAAATGCATATATCATCAATCATACAAGAATGTGGAGGAAAACTTGAATAGCTTTATTAATATCAAGAATAGAAAAGAGGATTACAACCAATTGTTCTGACCCAGCGTCATCCTCTCAGCAAGAAAGCCCTTCTTCACCTCATGAAAAGCTTATATCACCCAACACTATGATGTTACACCAAGAAACTAGCAGCACTTCCTTACAAGATACAAAATTCCAGCCTCTGGATCTCTGGGATGAGGGATCCATATATAGATGATTGTAGGGAGGTGAGTCAGCTTCTAAGATTTGATTAGTGTCCTCTCTCTGATAGTTCTTGATTCCACTTGGAGATTGATGATCTCTTACTCATCCCTGGGCGAATGCAGAGAGGCAAGTGTCACAGGAGAAGTTTCTGGAAGATTCCATGATCTTCCACCTCCAGGGAAAATTTTAAGAACCCCCCCTAAATTTACATGTATAATAAATGGGCGAATCTCCATGGTATATAGGAAAAATGGAAGGCGATTTTATCAATAATATGATATGTATATATAATTTTTTGGCGAATCTCTCACCAGGCATGGCGAATATTTTACTCCATTATAAAATCTTGTGTTTATTGAATACACAAATGAAATCATTGCATGTCTTTAAAATATCTTTTGTAATCAAAATTACCGAAATTGCATATTGATAACCTAATGGGTGTAGGATAAAATTCACCCGTGCCATTCACAGAAAGCATGAGAAAAAACCTAATACTATATATAAAACCAAGAAAAATTCAAATTCATCACTTCTAGGGACCTCGTAACCACCCTGCCAAAACACAAGTATGTTCCTGTTTGCAATTAGAAAAATTACCCAAATTACAATCTGTTTACTCCAGCATATGTTGGAAAGTTATAGAAGGATGACTAGTGCAATCAATCCATTCCTTTTAGCCCTTGATTTGTTTCAGTTTAAAACAGAAGTATACAAATATACTTGTCCAATGTCTATGCTTTAACCATTCACCTTAAGATGTTTTTACAATATAATTTCCTAAATCTATTTAATATCTTCATTATCATAAAAACCAACCTATATCCATCTTAACTCCACATCTACCACTCTTAGGGGATGAAATCTATTTATCCCTCTGAGCACTTGGTAGACCCAGAATTAAGATGGATCTAAGATGATAGAATTTCCCCTTTAAATAGTCTATGCTCACATGAATACCATGGTATTACCATGGGTCAATACCATGGGTTATCATAAACCTGGAGCTTAAAAATTACTATTAGTAATTTATAAAAATTAATAAAATTAATAGTTGATTTTTATTTTATTTTTTATTTTAACGAGGCTAAAATGTTTAACATGCATTAAATTACAACATCCATTTTTACTCTTGATCAGATCAAATATTTTTTCACTCTATGTTAGTTTGCAAAGCACGATATTTGATACCTCTCGGGGTTAGTAGATCAGTAAAGATGGATCTATGCTGGTTTAATTCCCCCATTTAAATAGGCTACATTCCAGGTGAATACCATGGGTCAATACCATGTGCCATTTTGGTGAATACCATGGGTCAATACCGTGTGCCATTTTTATTTTTATTAATACTAATATTAGGGTTAATAATGCTTTTTTGCATGGTATTAATAACAATCTAGTCCATGGTATTTGTCGCATAGTATTTTGCCATATGTTTCACCTAAATATAACACATTTTTTGAGTTTTCGTAAATATAAGGTGACTTATGGAGTAAATATAAAAAAATGTTTTATTTGTTTACCATACCTCTCGTTTATTTATATTTTTATTAATTTACCATACCTCTTTTACAAATATGGTATTTGGCCCATAAGATTCACTTAAATGAAACCTCTTTCTTGAGCCTTCATAAATAGAACAAGGGTTATGGACTAAATATAAAAAGAGGTTTTATTTATTTACCATACGTCTAGTTTATTTATATTTTTATTTATATACCATACCTTTTGAGTAAGTATAAAAATACGTTTTAGTTATTTACCATACCTCCACTTTACTTATATTTTTATTTTTTTACACCCTTGCATGTATATAAGGTGACTTATGGAGTAAATATAAAAAATGTTTTATTTATTTACCATACCTCTCATTTATTTATATTTTTATTAATTTACCATACCTCTTTTATAAATATGGTATTTGGGCCTTTGGCCCATAGGATTCACTTAAATAAAACCTATTCTTGAAAATGGGCGAATGGAAGGTTGTAACTCCTAATTTCAAGGGCTAAATTTACCTTTTTTACCCTCTCCCTTAAAATAAGGTGGGCTATTTGAGGTGATTTGTAAAAATGTACTATGATACAAAATATTCGCCCACTAAAAATTTAAAACCCCTTAATTTCGCCAAAGGGCGAACATTCGCCCCTAAAATTTTCTATGTCCACCTCGCAAATCGACTCTGCCATTTGTCCATTCTCACCCATCGCACCCCATGGAAGGGCTTTTCAGTATGCATCGCACCTCCTGTGTGAATTTAGGTGGGATGCAGCGCACTTTGACCATGGAGCAGGTGAGATGGTATAGTTTTGACCAGTTCTGAGTAGTTTTTCATGGAGAACTTTTGGGAGATGATGTAATCAGTTGACCTTGTTCTTTTAAGGGTTGGAACAACACTTTTAGCGACTTAGGAGCCCTTGGTTCATGGACATATATGATTTGGGTTGCAGTGCCCAAAAATGTCTATAACACCCACTGCTTTTAGGCATGTTGGAAGGCAGAAGAGAAGAAGAAGAGGAGGAGCAGTGGGAAGAAATAGAAAGGGAGGCAGGATTCTATGAAAAAGGAGAGTAGACCACATCAGAAGCCTGGGATGCTAGGGAGGCCACCAGGGCCATAAAAGATTAAGACATGGACTAAGTTGCTTAGAGGATGAGCAACACCTTCAGTAGGGGGGGTGATGATGAGCCTCATAAATGGTTAATTATATGGGCTCATTTTAACTCTTAACCTAGTCAAACCAACCATTCTTTTAGCTTATTACATGATTTTCTAATTATATTTATGCTTATAGAGTGAGTTGAGTTAATTATTGTGCCATGTGGTCTAACATGTGTTTAATGCGGATTATTGTTGAATTTCAAGGTCAAAGTAAAGGATCTAGTGGACAAATGGCAACAATAACTCGAAGTGGACAAAGGAGAGGACTTATAGGAGGGAATCACTCTCATTTATTACTCCTCACTTTGAATTCCCCTTCATTGAACTTGGAGTACAAGTAGCCAAATCATGCGCTAGAAGGCAACCGAGCAAGTGGAGGATGACTGATGATTATCTCGAGCTTTGGGAGCCAAGCCTCCCTTATTTTAAGGAAGCTGTTGGTAGCTTCATTTGAATAAGTAGAGAGGCCTAGGGCCTCACTAGGGTCGGATTTTTGTCGAATTTTTGTTGGATTTTTGCTTATGTAAACTCTGCTCCAACTTCGAGCTTATTATTTTGTGACAATTTCATGTAATCTTGTTATTGTTTTGATAATAAAGATGGAATCCTTTTTGCGCTAGCATTGAGTTACCTCAGAGGGCTAAAGCTCTTGGGTTAGGCCCCAATCCAACCAGCCAAGATCCTCTTTACCTATATTTGTATGTTTTATTTCAGTTTGTAGATTAGGTTGCTGTTAGATGTATTTCTTTTATGGTTAAGAATAGGTTGCTTTTGATGATTCATTAGTTTGCTTCCACTTTTTCTTTCTGTAGCAGGTTAAACAGTGATCAGCAAAGACTCAAAAGGCTATCAATAGTGCCTTAGTCTCTCTTCCTCCCTTTGGGACCATGATATGAGGCAAAGACCCTCTTGCTTTGCTTTAGATCTTGTTCATCATGCTCACTTCCTGATTTGCAATATTCTTCGTTCATGCTTTCCTTTCCTACAACATTTCTCAGCATTTCCTTTCATAGATCATAGTTTAGACCATTTTTATGCAAAACTCTATTTTTCCTAAATGCATTCATTTCACTTTTTGCTTGATTTCCTTGGTTAACTGTCTATTTCATTGCATCAGATCTCTTCCAGTAGTAGGCCAGCTTATCAACAATCACACCCTCCATCTAATCCATGCGCTATAGGTCTCTCAAATCTCACCTCAATTCTGCCCTAGTTTCCTGCATTTTTCCATAGAACCTCTTCCTATCTCCTTGAGCAAACCCAATCATCTTCCTCTCTCCCGGTGATTCTTGGTAGACCCTAGGTGCCATAACACCTCATTCCAACCTTCATCTACCTTTTCCACCCACTCTCACACCCTCAAAATAGTGAAAACTACTCTCGGCCTCTTCTTGTAGGTCTCTTGTAGTTGCCCTGTTTTCCTCCTGTAGATTTCCTGTGTCCTCCTGTAGATTTTCCTATAGGCTTTCTTTTGAAGTCTGAGTGTCGGAAAAGCCTCCAGAAGGCCACCTGAGACCTCCTAGGACCCATCCACACCATCCTGCATCCTCTCAAGTCCCAAAACCACCCTTCAACACCACCTATTCGCTGCCACATACAAACACAATAAATTACATGCATGTCAATTTCGCATAAAAATACATAAAAATCCAAAAGGATGTTTTTTGCTTATTTACTTCTAGAAATAGCTTAGTTAGATTTTGTTTACTTCCTTGAGTAGGTAATGGCATTCCTTTCATGTTTTTCATAGTGCTTTCTGCAAAAGTAGGATGAGTTGGTTAATTAGGGTTTACTAGGTTTGCTTTACATTTTAGCCTTTCTCCTTTCTACAATTAGAGTAGCATCTATAGAGTAATATTTCTCTCCTTTCATCACATATAGAGCTTCTTCTGGAGTCCATAGAAGTTGGCTTGAGCTCCTAGTGATATTGCACCAGCTGACCAAGTGACAACTTGCGGTAAGAACTAGTACTTGTGCATACAACACCGACGCTTCCAAGTTTGTTATGAAATACCGGGTTGATAAGAGTAAAGTAGGTAGCCCAAGAGTTGCAGCATTATTGCTACAATACTGGTGCTCACAAGGGTCCCGCTTGGACTCTTGTCTCTACTTCTTCTATGGATTGCCTTGAGATTGTTTTACCATACGAGGAAGCAATCCTAGAAGAAATGACGGGTATAGAAAACCATGGTATGATTTGCATCATCGGTCATATTTTCTCCTAGACTTGCATGAACTAGAATCAGGTTTGTCTATCCCTTCATCAACTGGTGGTGTTATAACAATTTTAAACCTTTTGGCTTGAGCACATATTTTTTCCGAAAGTAACATGTCTATCATTTCGAAAACAGTGTCGGCAAACATCTCCAGCGATCTCAATATAATTGAGAATGTTTTCATCGGAGTCGAATTCTCCCATGAAGAAATTAAAATTTATACTGATCTTTTTAAATATTTATGTGATGTGTTTTCTTGGTCTTATGAGGAAATGCCTGGAATTGATCCATCAATAGTCCAACATGAGATCAAGACTTATGCGAATGCGAAGCCTATATGGCAAAAGCTTCGGTCGGTAAACCCTAGGAAAGTGGTAGCTATCAAAGCTGAGGTTGAGAAGCTGCTTAAGGCAGGGTTCATATACCCCATTTCGTTGACTAAGTGGGTCTCAAATCCAGTCCCAGTTGATAAAAAACAAGGAATGATCCGTGTATGCATAGACTTTAGGGATTTAAATAAGGCTTGTCCAAAAGATAATTTCCCCACACCTTTTATTGATCAAATTATCGATGAATGTGTGGGAAATGAGATTTTCTCCTTCATGGACAGTTTCTCAAGTTATAATCAAATTACTATCCATCTTGAAGATCAACATAAGACAACTTTTATCTGCCCCTAGGGTACCTTTGCATACAAAAAGATGCCTTTTCGCCTTAAAAATGTTGGAGCGTCTTTCCAACGGGCCATGTCCTGTGATTTCCATGATATCAAAAATATCATCGAAGCTTATTTGGATGACCTAGTTACTCGTTCTTGAAAGAGAATTGATCATGCTCCTTATCCTCAATTAAATTTTGAGTGATGCTGTCATTATAAAATCTGGGTGAATCTAAATAAATTCATTTTTGCTGTCACATCCTGTTGGTCATTGGGATTCATAGTATCTAACGAAGGGATTCACGTAGATCCTTTCAAGGTTGAGGAAATACTTCAATTGCCTCACCCATCTTCCATCCGTCAACTTCAAAGTCTCCATGGAAAAGCCAATTTATTGAGAAGATTTATCATTAATTATGCTAAGATCACAAAGGGATTTATGAGATTGTTGAAGAACGGAGTTCCATTTCTATGGGACAATTTCACTTAGCACTCGTTTGATGCTTTGAAAAAAGAATTGACCTTTTCTCCTTTATTGAGTCCACCTGATTATAGCAGGGATTTCCTCTTATATCTCGTTGCAGCAAAATCAACCATCAGTATGGTTTTGGTTTTGAAAGATGATTCTCTCCATGAGCACGTGATTTATTATTTGAGCCAAGGCTTGGTAGGTCCTGAATTGTGATACTATCCTATAGAGAAATTAGCTTTGGCATTTATTCATGTTGTCCAATGACTTCAACACTATATTCTTCTTAGAATTTTTTTTGTCTTTGCGGCTGTCAACCCATTTCATTTTGTTCTCCGTAGGCAAGTGATTGGGGGAAATATAACAGATCGATTGTTAGTTTACAGGAATTCTATCTTGATTTCTTGTCAGCCAAATCTAAAAAATCTTTAGTATTTGCGAAATTAATTTTAGGGTTTCCTTGTGAAGAAGAAATGGTTTATGAGGAATCATTCCTTGATGAGCACCTTTTCCTTATTTCTTCACAAGATCCTTGGTATGGAGATATTATAATATATCTTCAGACTTCTAAGTTTCCTGTCACTTTTTCAAAGGAAAAGTGAAGGAAATTGCGTCACTTAGCTAAAAGTTATGTTATTAGCGGTGACACTTTATATCGTCGCAAGGTTGATTCAATCCTTAGATGTTGCTTCACCTTAGAAGAAGCTAAGTCAGTGCCGAATGATTGCCACAGTGGAGCTTGTGTTGATCATCTATCTGGGCTTGCTACAACCCAACAAATCTTGCGTGTAGGCTATTTTTGGCCTTTTATTTTCAAAGATTGTGTTGAAGCAGTCAAAAAATGCCATTCTTGCGAGGTTTATACTTGGAAAATGTGTGCTCATCCAACTCCTCTCTTTGCTATTATTACCTTCGGTCCATTCACAAAGTGGAGCACTAATTTTACAACTTGTACCCCCCCTTCGATAAAGGGTCATAAGTATATGATTGTAGCAGTGGACTACTTTACTAAGTGGGTCAAAGCTATGCCCACTTTTGCTAATGATGGTGAAACAACAATACTGTTTCTATTCAACCAAGTCATTTCTCATTTTGGTATTCCAAAGGAGATTGTCACTAACCATGGCAGTCATTTCCAGAACAAGATGATTGCTGAATTGGTTCTCAAGTTGGGTTTTCGGCAGGAGCATTCATCTGCTTACTATCCTTAGGCCAATGGTCAGGTCGAAGCCGTGAGTAAATACCTAAAATTTATCCTGCAAAGGACAATTAATAAAGCTCTATCCAATCAGAATATCATGTTATATCCTTCTCTTTTGGCATACAGGTTGTCGTTTAAGACCACTACGGGTTTCACTCATTTTCAACTAGTTTATGGTTTGGAATTGATCTTCCCTATGAAATGTAAAAATCCATCTCTTAAATTAGTTGTAGAACTTCTTCTAGTCTTGAAGAATGCCTCATTTATTTGGAACGTCTTGACGAGTAGCGTTGAGATGCATCCACAATTAACGAAGCTCATAAAAAGAGAGTGAAGATCCAATATGATAAGGTTTTGTGTCCTAGGGTTTTCTCTAAATGTGACTCTATGACCAAGACAAAGACACCTTGGGGGAAGGTAAGTTCAAACCCATGTGGTACAGTCCTTTTATTGTTAAAAATATCTTGAAAAAAGGAGCTTACGAATTGGTTGATTTTGATGGAAATGAGCTGGCGGAGCCTAGAAATGGGCTCTATCTTAAGAAGTATTATGCCTAGGCTTCTGCCTAGCATTTGCTTGGTTGTAGATATTATATATATTTATGCATATTTTTTTGTAGGTTTCATAGTGATATCAATATTTTTTATCTTCTTTAGTAGGTATCGATGGATGATCTGGTCTATCTAGGGTTCAACGATGGTCCTAGTCAACATACCCAGAATTTTGCTTCTGTGGCTTGGGTGATTTGCTAACCATTCAGTCAGTTGTTGGTTTCAAGAGGCATATGTATCGACCCGACTTCAAAAAATGTTTTCGAATATACTGATGTTGTTAGCTTACTATCTGAAACAACATCATTTGGTATTGATTCATTAGTAGTATACTTGTATTCAAAACTGGTGGTGTCTCAGTTAAAAAATATCTATCATGTGAGAGATCCTTATTTATATCGCAAATTTCTAAAAGTGCATTTATTACAAATATCATTTAATTTTATCATGTTTATTCATATTTCTTGATCATAAAATTCATTTATTGATTCCATAGCTAATCAAGCATTAGATTGGCATATTAATCATTCATCACATTAAAATAAAAAATAATAAAAAATCATATGTATATATGGTCGTCACATCATGAAACCGTTTGTATATAGATAGAAGTTATATGTTCAAAATATTATACAAAATTAGGACAAAATGTCCTACAAAATTAGGGCTTAAGCCCAATCATGTCTATAAAAAAGATCAGGACATCTCTAATCTATATTTGTGGGCCATGCCATGGATGTGCATCTCATAAGCAGATGATGGTAGTAGCTACCCGTCGGAAAAGACACACCCAATCTCATGGTACTCCTACCATACATTTATGCATTGCTTTTGGTAGATCCTCAACTTCTACCATAGATACCTGGTCAGTGAATCTCTCCAAGTTCCTCTGTATGGCATAGAGAACTCTCTCAATCTCAGTTGCATCACCCTTTGTGTCTCTTCCACAACGCCTATGCCTGGGTAGACTCTCAGGTCTTACTAGTCCCACATTTGTGTCATGATCAAACAATTTTTAAGAATTTTTGTCTCATCAAAAATATTTTCAATTCATAATTTTGAAATCCAAAAAAATAAAATAACATTTAAAAATTAAAACAATTTTACCAATGGCACCCCATGCAGCATTGGGTGGAACTACTAGATCTGGATCTGCTCTAAAATCCATGCCTGCATATGGGTAGTCATTGATAGCAATGACTTTTTCTTGTCACCAAAGGAAAAAATTGTCATCGAATGTCATTCTAGGGACCTCACCACCCCCTATTCTCTTCATTAAGTCAACCCATCTACCTATACGTGGATCTCTTGGGATGTTGATGGTGGAGATCACTTTGGGTTGAAGTCCTGGTAGTATATCAAAGAAGAAAGTACAATTAGTAGTACCATACCCAAAATGTTTGGTATTACTCTTCTTGATGGAAGTAAGTTATTTTTTAATATTGGTTAGAAGGTCTGTGCACCAGTCAAAAACTGTGGTAAGGCAATCTACTGCTAAGCTCATTGTAACACAAGAAGCTTGGTGCAATGAGGCTGATCCAACTACCCTCACAATGGTAAAAAGGAGAATCCTTAGGGGAAAAATCTCCACAGGGTTGATTGGGATCTGTGTACCTATCTTCTCGGGGTTTTTGGGGTAATAAATACGAATGTAATCATCCACAACAAGGCTCCCTCAGGCCTTCCCTTGAAAATTAACTGGCTCTCCTCTCCGGAAAAGTACAGTAATGAAGTATATGTCTTCTACTTCAATACGCAGGGGCATATGATCAATCATGAATGCATCTTCTTCCAGATCCCAGTAGTTGACGAGCATTTCCAACAATCTTGTATTGGTTTTCATATGTGGCATTTTGAAAAAATTTAACAATCTACATCCTTTCAATGCATCCAGTGCTAATGGATCATTCATAACTTCATTATCTATTTTATTGTGCTCTCTTCCCTCCAAGTAATTGTCATCCTATAGTTTCAAGTGTTTTGGTCCATTAATATCCGTGATTTAAAATCTTTGATTGCACGCACGTGGGTTTGCTTCATACATAGTTGCATATAGGGCTTCCAAATACACAATTTCAATATACCCAACCCACATACGTGCAGAGTAAAAATCCAAAAATAAATTTCTTACGGTAAAATTATTGAAAAAATACTTGAAATGCACAAAATTTCATTGAGAAATCGAATTAGGAGATTACCTGGAAGATTGATAGTTGTTCTAGCTGAGAAATTTGGTGGATTGTGATTGTCAGGTTTTTCTCCAGAGCTCTTGCACTCAATTGTCTAAAACACAAATGAGGCTTGGTAAGTCAAAAGGTCTATAAGTTGTAATTTTAAGAACTTTAAAAAACCCACTTTTGCAAAGCTTATGTTTTAATTTTATAAGCTTTGTGCTATTTTGGCTTTGAGTGCTAGGATATGTTGTTTTTCAGGTTAAATTGGATACTTTGAGATGTTTTTTACCACTTCAATTCCATGATCACTAACCCATCATGGCAGGTATCATTTTCGTCATTGGCATATAGGTTAGGGAAGATCACATTTTCCATTGCATTATGCATTATAGCCTCCATACTGCGATATGTTTCCATAGGGTTGACCTCATTGTTTTATGATTCTTACACCATTTTCACTCGCTGACTTATAAAATTGTGACATGATGGTAGAGCCATCCTTTACATGGGCTTCCTAGTTAAATCCTCACTAGAATATGTTTCCCATGCTACAAAGATTGAGTAGGCTCGGGAGTCCTCTTAAGCCATGCCATGAATTTTGCGATAAAGCTTCATTCTCCTTCTTGTTCGTTATATTTTTGGCTTTATACCCTAGAGGCTCCCACATGTTGAGTTGTACTGTTGCATTGGATGTTGACTATTTTACCTTTTGGCCTCAAGTTGACATCACTTGGAATCGTGTATAAGCTAATTTTTGACCATTTCTTTCTTCAAAATAAACCTTGAAATCACTTAGCTTTTGCAACTTGACACCTTATGCCGGTGGAAAGAACATTCCTTTGAGTGTCATTGACTAGTTTCGTCACCTTGCATTGAGCATACGAATGTTCCACTCTTAGGAACTAGCACATATGTATTTAGACACTCATTCTTTCCATTATACCATAGGCATTTTTTATTCCTTTTCGGGCTTTTAAAATATGAAAAATAATATATCTATATATATATATATATATATATATATATATATATATCTATATATATATATATATATATATATATATATATATATATATATATATATATATAGATATATATATATATATATATATAGATATATATATATATATCTATATCTATATATATATATATATATATATATATATATATAATATATATATATATATATATATATATATATATATATATATATATATATATATATATATATATATATATATATATCTATCTATCTATATATATATATATATATATCTATATATATATATATATATATATATATATAGATATATATATATATTCCAAAAAAGAGCAGGAACGAGACTTTACTTCCATAATTGATGGTAGTAAGAGTCAGTTGTGTTGCCCTTGAACAAAGCACTCAAAGCAAGTCTTTCCTCCATCGGGATGGGCTTTAGTTTGACTTAGGAGAGACATAACCTTGTCATTGAGTCAGTACTCCTTTGGTTGGTTATCTCTTCCAATCATATGGAGAGTTTGTTTATGCCTCCTGCATGACAAACTTATACAAAGTTATCATATGTTTCCATACAGTCACATTTGAGTTGTGCTTTTTTTCAAGGGAAGTAAACTTGAGTCGACCTTTCTGCGATGTCTCTTGACTCATTTTCAGTCAGCCATACCTGATCTGTCAGAGTTATGTTCCATATCACATCAACTATTTGGTCCTTTGTGCGCGATATTTAAGAATGTCTCCATTGACTTCTTGTTAGCAGGTATGCTCTTATCGACTTCGACAAGTTTCTCTGAAAGTAGGCCTAGAGTTGCACCCTCACCCTATTTCCATCATTGATAGGTGACCTTGTACTCAGCATCAATCAATATCATGGGCCTTTGGCTAAGTGGTTTCCCTTGTGTTTGAAGTTAGCTTACATTATCACACATTGGGATTCGTGGAATACCTTGGTTTCCATTTGACCCTATTGGTGGATTCCTTGCCTTTGTGTTAGCTTTCATTATTGATTGGTTCAAAGGGTTTTTGTCATGTGCTAGCCACATATTGTGTGCGCTATAAATGTCCTTCGGTATGGTTACTTCATCTTTCTTTGTCTGATACCTTCCAAATTATTAGCTTGTGGGTTACACTCGTGCTGGATTGATGTGGGATTCCTTAATGCCTTCCTTCCAACAGATATTTTCCCATTGACTCCAACTCATTGCTATGGGAATAAGGTCAAGAGTCCTTTTTTAGTACCTTAGGCTTTGCAGTCATCAATGGTAGACTCCTTCGGTATTAACAATGAGAATACATCAATGTCTCCTGATTGATATACTCTCTCAAGTGTTCGACTTCAACTCATTTATTCATACTTGTTAGATTGTATTGGGGTACCTTGACTCTCATCATCATTATCGGTGAGTTGTCTCACATTTGTTAATGATATACATCAATGACTAGTAATTAAATGATTTCTCAGATGGTCGTCTTCAGCTCATTTATTCCCATAGTGTAGAAATGTACCATGGCAGTCGGTGAAGACCTTGAGTTGCATTATAATTTTTTAGTTCACCTGTTAGTTCCTCCAGTTTTCTTCTAGTGATACCATCCACCTTATATGTTGCAGTTCATCACAACAACATTTTATATGTTGGCACCAGAGTTGCATGTAGTACCATTATTCCACTTTTTGATTTGGTACTTTGAGGATTAGTTATGTGACATCAGTGATTGAGATATCTCCTTTAGCATCATTCATCAGTTCTTTTATATGTGATATTGTGACATGGCCTTGATATGTACTTTTGCGGCTATGATCAAATGATCCACTATGTATTTCTCAGTTTCCTTTGTACTTGTATACATATTCGATCCATTCTACATTTGATATTTAGACGTGATTTACTATCTATGAGCATGGGTATGCCCGCCTCAGACATGAGCTTTCTTTCTAATCTCTTCCACTGGTTTGGCAGGCTGGAATATGGTGATCTCCTCTCAAATCCTCACATCATTCTTTCTATACACTCAATACATTTTAGCCAACATATACCCCTTTTGAACTCATATATTAGGGGGCATCTATTATAGCATCATTTATCACCCTTGTATACTTGATGCTCTAAGTCATGGCCTTGGGCAACCCTTTCCCTTCAAACTTGGTCCATTTACTAAAAAACATTATTTTAAATTCCATACGTGACTCTGCCCTTCAAAACGTGTGTGCACACGTGGGTCTAGCTATACCCAACCCACGTATATAATTTGAAATATTAAAAAAATATAAAATCCCTATTTTATGGGTGGGATTTACGGGTTACACCAGAAGCCCACCTACAGGAGCCTGTCACCTAACTGTATCCCAACTGAAATAATTGTTTTGAGGTGTTATAAATATAGCTCATGGGAAGGCCTAATGGGAGAGAAATACAGGATATTGATATTATATCCAATTGTTCCCTAATCAAGTCTGATTTATCCCTGTGCTTTCTGCTCTCCCAGCTACATGAAACCATTGTTTCCTCATAGAGATTGTTACAGATCCATTTTGGCACATCAAATCCCAACCTCCAGATAAGTGTTTTAGGGCTCATCAAACACTAATTTCAGTTATTTCATGCCCTAAACAAGTCATCCCTTTGAATGCCTCCTTCCCAGACAGTTTCATGACTTGAAGACATCTAGAAATAGCCTCAAGAGGGACCAGCGTAGGTAAGCCCTTATGAAGGTGCGTTGTAGAGCATTTAAGTCCACTATTAGGGTGCTCTGTAGAGCACTTAGGCTTCCTTTCACCTACGTTGGGTGAGAATGAGCGAAATTCACATAGGGTTTAGGGAATATTCTTATCTTTTGGAGTCATCTAGAAGTTTCCCTCACTTCTCAACTCCTATGAGCTCGAAAATGGATGAGGAATGATTTAAGGTGCATCCTATCTTCTTATCCCTTCCTCCATGGAACTAATTCTAAGTATGGAAGGCCATTCAATGCCACCATTAATGACAAAACCTCCTTCATCTTCCTATAAATTGACCACTCATCTAAGTGATCAGGGGCTGGATTATGTTGAATTGCAAGGAGATAATGCTACTATGAGATTTAGCTTTGAAGCAAGTATTGTAATGCTACAAGTTTGTCATGCTTTTGATGTGATGTGGATGGGATCCAAGCTAGAGGAATGGCTTTGAATCAGGTACCAATGGTTGTAATTCCTTCTTCTATCTAATAAAGTGTTTGAACCTTTTTCCCATATCTTTGTATTGTTTCATAATGCTTAAGTGTGTGAATTGTATGTGATTCCTTTCACTTATATTCAATAGATCGTATGCTTTGATCAGTTTTTGTCTTCTGTTGTGTTTACAGGGTACTTCTCAAGCAGATTAAGTACAGGAAGGAGCGACAGAATCAATACAAGGGAGACGAAAGGAAAGTGGAACTATAGGTAGGCCTTCTATATTCTCATCTTATCTACTGCTTATAGGAAAAGTCTAAAACGCTTTAAACTGTTGTTCTAGATATAGCTACTTATCTAGGGAATTAGTATTTATCTGTAGATACTAAATTCTCCAAAACAAATTGGTGATTCCACTGGGGAACTATCACCTTTCCTAGTAGCTTATTCACCTTATAAGACATTCTTGTAAACCCTACTTGTGTTCACTGACTGTATTTTATCTCTTTTGCATTGAATTTTGGTCAAAAATTCAGGTTAGATGACTCTTGAGTGGCCTCTCAGGAATCAACGCAGGTTTGGTCAGGGGACAGTGCTCTGCAGATCACCCTTAAGTGAGAGACAACGCTCTGCAACATAGTTAGGCCCTCTTTGACCTATGCTGATCCACCTTAGGGAAAATTTTCACCTTTGGAATGTGTTTTTTGCCAAATTTTCTCTGCTTGCTTTCTTTTTTATTGATCAATGAATGTTATGTCTCAGAGAACAAGTTTTTATCTCCTTTTCCAGCCCTACTTTGATTTGATTGATTAATGTTTCTTTGATGTTTTCTTTTTCATTATCAGTCTATAGTCAAAGTTAGAATATAGTTGATTAATCTTTGTTCGAAAGAAAGTGTGGTAAAGTCTTCTCTTCCTTTGAATTATAATTGTCGTAAAAGTCTTATTTCTTATGAAAGATTGATTGATTGTATGTGCATGTTTCTTTTTGTTCATCATAACATTAAGGGATTTGAAAAGAAAAATTTGCATCATTCATATTATAGTTTGTGAATGTTTGAAAGGAATAGCTAGGGAAATTGCATTAGATGTGCTCTTTGCTCTTTTTCAAAAATCTAATTGCTCTATCCCTACTAGCTAAGGATTTTCATTATTCAATTGAATGAAAATAATGCTTATAATATTAATTGCATTTTAGGAATTGCAAACATACATCACGTGGTGAACCTTGAAAGGCAAATTCTAAAGAAGATCAACTTAAAATTTATCTGAATTTACCTAATGGAGCATTGTCACCTAATGAAGAACATTTAGAGGTATAGGCTAGAGATGTGTTCTGGCATTGTAAAACCAAGTAGCTATCGCTAACTTGTCTGCAATACATCCCGAGTGTGATACCTCATTCCACGTACATGAGTATATTGTAGCTCGTCCACATACCTTTGGGTATATAGGGTGGTGTTACAATACATAAAGTATATGGGAATGCTCTCACTATGTGATTTTGCATTAGACAATGCTTATATGGATTGGGCCTCCATGTACTTTCAAGTATATATGGGAGGACAACACTAGGTTGCTATCTATCCTTAGGTAACCGAGTCGGCCACCTTGTACACAGTGATACATCGAACACAGTATTCGGGGATATTGTCTGCCCGTACTTCTCGGTTCGCTAGGAGGTATTCTACAGTTCACAGTTGCTTGGTAAACCTTTTGCCTAGATTATCCCTCTTTTTTTTTGTTATGTTACTTTGATTAAAATAAATTTAATTGATCGTGGATAACATCCTCCATGCTCGCTCCTTAGTTAAACTTAGGTTGAAACATATGGCGACAAATCTGGAGTCCACCGATCAAGGAATTCCTTTTGATGGGAATCCTAGTCCTTTTCCTCCTTTCGGAAATATTGGTGCTCCTTATATGGCTACATTGTCCCTTCCGGGATTTACCATTGGCTTGGGAGTATGGTTGTTTTCAACCTCCTTGGTTCAAAATGTCGTGATTTATCCACAATCGAGTACACCTCTAATTGGACAAAATCGACCTCTAGTTGATCCTAAAGTTGACCCTTTGCCTTCTTCCTCAGTTGTTTCTTCCTCCCCTTCTTCCTCTTCGTGTGGTGAAAGTATTGATACTAGTAGCCAAGTGGCTAAGAAGAAGAAGAAAGGGAAGAAGAAGAAGAAGAAGCAAATTCAACAGAGGGGAAACCAAGCAACTAGTGCTTTGAATGCAACATCTGATGAGGAACCATCCATCAAGCCTCACAAAGTTTGATGTCCATGCAAACTTTGTGCGGGAGACCATCTTCTTTGAAATTGTCCTGATATTCCTAAGATATTAGAAGAATGTTCTTCCCATTCACATCAGCCTGTGTCATCAACTTCTGGAGATCATGCTGGTGGCAAACCATCAACTAGTGGTAGTAAAGTTCATGGAAAGAAGGGCAAAGTTAAGTTTCCCTTTTAGGTTATGTGAAGGGAATAACCCCATTCACCTTTGTCCCTATCTAGACAATGCCAAAAAAGTGTTGGATAATCGTCCTGCTTCACCGCAGCAACTTCCATCTAGTTACAAGAGACTCTCCCTTAATCCTTCACTAGTTGATGAATTGAATGACTCAAATCAACCGTCGGTCAAACCCACTCTCTCTGAAAGTGAATCCTATTAGTCTATACCCAACCCAAATCAACAGGTCGAGGAAACAGTTGACCCAATTTCACCTACAGTTAATCGTACCTTTCCAGAAGAGAGTGAATATGATACCACTTAGGTTTTGTTCATTTCTTCAGATTCAAATGAGCTTGGGGGCAATCCACCTGTTCCATCAAGACAGGAGGAAAATCCTCCCGTTCTGGTAACTCAAGGGGTTAATTCTTCTGTTTCCACGGAACCCCCTCCAAGTAGTCTAGTCACTTCCTTTGACTGGAATCGACTGGCAGGATTTCGTCTTCCTTCTTATGTGCCTTTCCATATCATAGTACAAGTTTGTAATATGATTGTATCTGGCACTATTATAGATGAAGGTGCATCAGTGAGTATCCTTTCCTCAATTGCTTGGCAAGCACTCGGTTCACTGCCACTTGTACCTGTTACCTAGAATCTGTTGGCTTTTAACAGAGGAACCAGTCAACCATTAGGGATCCTTCCTCAGTTGCCTATTACTTTAGGAGGAAAAATCATTTATCTGAATGTGATGGTAGTCCCAGGCCCTCTAGACTACAATTTACTTCTTGGGTGTGGCTATGTTTATGACATGGGAGCTATTGTTTCAACACTCTTTCGAGTGATTAGTTTCCCACTTGAAGGTAGAATTGTCACCACTGACCAGCTTTCATTTCCCAGTCCAAATATGGCTCCCAGTCAACCATATTCCCTAAATGGTCCTTTTGTACCAATGGTATCATCCCCGCTATGGGTTAATTATGTGGCAACCAATTCCATGCCTACATCAACGGATGATCAATTCCATGATGTTGTACATTATGTACTGGGGGCACTAGAACTAGATCTCAGTTTCCTTGATACAAATCCCTTCCTGAGTATTGTTCTCCCATCAAATGAGAACCTCTTAGAATTCATGACCTCGTATGGGTCATAATCAAGGAATATGAGGATAGTTCTTTTACTATGTCAACCTCATTAAAAAATTAAACAGGCACATGAGGATAGTTCCTGGTCTTGTGTCAACCTCGTTAAAAAATGAAACCAAGGATACGAAGATAGTTCGTTGTCCTGTGTCAAACTCATTAAAAAATGAAATAAGGAATATGAGGATAGTTCTTTTACTGTGTCAACGTCATTAGAAAATGAAACAAGCACATGAGGATAGTTCCTTTTCTTATGTCAAGCTCGTTAAAAAATGAAACAAGGAATATGAGGATAGTTCCTTGTCTTGTGTCAACCTCATTAAAAAATGAAACAAAGGGTATGAGGATAGTTCTTTTACTGTTTCAACCTCGTTAAAAAATAAAACAAAGGTCATGAGGATAGTTATTTTACTGTGTCAACCTCATTAAAAAATGAAATAGGTCTGTGAAGAGTTCCTTGTCTTCTGTCAACCTTGTTAAAAAATGAAACAAGGAATAAGAGGACAATTCCTTGTCTTGTGTCAACCTCATTAAAAAATAAAACAAGGAACATGAGGATAGTTCTTTTACTGTGTCAACCTCATTAAAAAATGAAATAGCTCCCATGAGGAAAGTTCCTTGTCTTATGTCAACCTTGTTAAAAAATGAAACCAAGAACATGAGGATAGTTCCTGGTCTTGTGTCTACCTCGTTAAAAAATGAAACCAAGGATATGAGGATAGTTCTTTGTCTTGTGTCAACCTTGTTAAAAATGAAACCAAGGATATGAGGATAGTTCCTGGTCTTGTTTCAACCTCATTAAAAAATCAAACCAAGGATATGAGCATAGTTCCTTGTCTTGTGTCAAGCTCATTAAAAAAAGAAACAAGGTCCCTTGGAGCAAAGTTCCAAGTCCAGTATTTGATTAGATCTCATAAAATCCTAGTCGAATCTTTCACTTGATCTCGTAAAAGAACCTTCATTCCATCCACCTGATAGCCATGAGTAGTATACTTAGGTGAACATAATGAAGCTTGGGGGGCATGCACATATTCGTAAAGTTAAGTTTCATGGTAGGTTATGTGAAGGGAATCACCCCATTCACCTTTGTCCCTATCTGGACGAAGCCAAAAAGGTGTTGGATAATCATCCTGCTTCACCAAAATGACTTCCATCTAGTTATAGGAGACTCTCCCTTCCATCATGCTGGGGGCATGTAAACCAATCTCAAGAATAGTTTTTCGTTTCGAGATTGTGTAAAAATGAAACAGAATCCAAGCATAGTTTTTTGTTTCGAGCTTGTGTAAAATGAAACTGAATCCAACATAGTTTTTTTTTTTTTGAGCTTGTGTAAATATGAAACTGAATCCAAGCATAGTTTGTCATTTCAAGCTTGTGTAAACATGAATTTGAATCGAAGCATGGTTCGCTATGGTTCAAGCTTGTGTAAAAATGAACCCATTTCCATTTTTAACCCTCGTGATTGTCATTCTATCAGCCTCTTTCATCAGATGAGCCTTGGTTGTTTTCATCCCATTGCCACCATCCCTTTGGCTGATCATATGCTTTCACTTGGATGTTTTACCCTTTTTGAGGAACAATTGCGATGAGTGGTATTTTTAGCCAGCCTCTTCACATAAATCAACATATTTTGAGAAGTTCCAACATCACCAGAACCAATTGCTACCCTAGAAACCACTCATTCCTGTAAGTGGAGTCCTCTTTAAGATCTTTTAAGACTCTCTAAACATGAAAAGATTATTGAGCACTTTTCCTTTCCAACTTGTTAATAGATTGGAAATGATATATCTCTTGTATTGTTTTACACTTTTTTTGGCTTGAGAGATTAATTTACGAAAAAGAACTTATGGATTTTTCTTTTTGTCCCTTTTCAAACTCTCTAAACATGAAAAGGGCCAAGTTATCTTTATCGTTAAACTCGTTAAAAACATTAAATAGCGACAAACTTGTCCATCTAGACAAGACTGAGTTTCACCTTCACTAGACTCGTTAAAACATCAAATAGCGATGGATTCACCCGAAGGGTGGAATTATACGACAAGTATATGTTATCCTCCTCAAGCTTGATAAAAATAAAGAGGTACTGGTCAGCAATGACTGGGGAAAATGGGAAAAGGGGAAAACCACTTTATGGTGGTAGGTCACTCTTGAACATGACACTTTCACTCCATCATCATCACTATTTGGGTTGGGTTATTAGCTTGATGGTTATCACACCATTGGTCTATCCACCATCCATCACTTTCTTTTGGGTCAATGCTACCAATTCACTTCAGTGTCGCTGACATGTTCAAGAGAAGTCATTCAGTCAAATTCATCTTTTGCAATACCATAAACCTTCATTTTCATGACTGCCAATCCTGAACCTTGTGTCATCATTCAAATTCCATCTCTAAAATCACTACACTCATTTCGTGTTGTTGATGTGGGATACATCAAGGCCCTCCTGTGATGAGTCGCTTCTTGTCGACATCAACACATTATCCAAGAATTTGACTTAGAAACACCCATTCAGTACCTTGAGGCTTTCATACATCAATGGTAGGTTTCTCGCTTCCGACGATAGGCAAACATCAATGGCCTTCGACTGAAAGACTGTGTATGGTGTTCAACATCAAATCATCCATTCACACCATGCAAAATGTACTACAGTACCTTGAGGATCATTATCATTATCGGTTATTTCTCTCGCATCTGTTAACAACTTACATCATTGGCTGGTAATCAGATGGTGTCTTCCCATGTTCGAATTCAGATCACATATTCACATGGTTAGACTCGTACCTGAGCGAACGGTTGATCGAGATTGAAGACCCTTGATCTAGTTTCATCCATCCGAGCTGCGATTTCAAGAGTACTAAATAATATGTACAAAGGCTTTACATTGATGGTCATTCTGATCATGGGTATATATCTGTAGACGACTATTTATGTACATGTAATGAAAGTTTATAAGCTGAGCATGGGTATGCCTTCCCTTAGCAATTCATGTAAAATCAAATATCATGATATATGTATTGTAATTGATGCAGGTCACCTTCCACTTTGATACCTCCTCATCACATCGTAAAGCATTTCATTTGACATTGGCATTTTTCTGACTTCATGCTTTAGGGGGCAGCTGTTATAGATCCATTTGGGCACATCAAATCCCAACATCTAGATCAGTGTTTTAGGGCTCATCAAACCCTAATTTCAATTGCTTCATGCCCTAAACAAGACACCCCTTTGAATCTCCTTGCCAGACAATTTCATGACTTAAAAACATCCAGAAATAGCCTCTAGAGGGACCAGTGTAGGTAAGCCCTTATGAAGGTGTGTTGTGGAGTAGTTAAGTCCACTACCAAGGTGCTCTGTAGAGCACTTAGGCTTCCTTTCACCTGTGCTGGGTGAGAATGAGTGAAATTCACAGAGGGTTTGGGGAATATTATTATCTTTTAGAGTCACCTAGAAATTTCCCTCACTTATCAACTTCTATGAGCTCGAAAATGGATGAGGAATGAGTTAAGGTGCATCCTATCCTCTTATCCATTCTTCCATGGAACTAATTCTAAGTATGGAAGGCCATTCAATGCCACCATTAATAACAAAACCTCCTTCATCTTCCTATAAATTGACCACTCATCTAAGTGATCAGCGGCTGGATTATGTTGAATTGCAAGGAGATAATGCTGCTATGAGATTTGGCTTTGAACAAAGTATTGTAATGCTACAAGTTTGTCATGCTTTTGATGTGATGTGGATGGGATACAAGATGGAGGAATGGCTTTGAATCAGACACCAATGGTTGTAATTCCTTCTTCTATCTAATCAAGTGTTTGAACCTTTTTCCCATATGTTTGTATTGTTTCATAATGCTTATGTGTGTGAATTGTATGTGATTCCTTTCACTTATATTCAATAGATCGTATGATTTGATTGGTTTTTGTCTTTTGTTGTGTTTACAAGGTACTTCTCAAGTGGATTAAGTATGGGAAGGAGCGACAGAATTGATACAAGGGAGACAAGAGGAAAGCGGAACTAAAGGTAGGCCTTCTATCTTCTCATCTTATCTATTTCTTATAGGAAAAGTCTAAAACACTTTAAACTGTTGTTCTAGATACAATTACTTATCTAGGGAATTAGTATTTATCTGTAGATACTAAATTCTACAAAATAGAGATGTCCATCTACTTTATATGGCATCTATGTGTATGCATTTGAAAGAGGATTGTTGAGGCTTGGGCTAGATGGATCCAGAGGAAGGTTTCACTTGGAGTCGTGGTTGAATCAGGTTGTATTCTTCCATATTCTTTGCAGACATCAATAAAGAAGATTTTTCTTGTTCCTGATATGATGATATTTATGCTTTAACTCATGTTATGATCTAATTATGTATGATCTCATGTTTTATATCTATATGCTTATATGATCTAACATTCATATCTTGAACATGCTTTGAACTACTGCTAGTATATATGATTTTCTGGAATGTGTTGCAGATTTTGAAGCATTGGAGGAAGCAGAGGGTTTGAACCCTACGGGAACATCCTGAAACGTAGGACCTACGGGTACTATCTATTCATCCCACTTTAGTAGTTTAAGCATTAGGACTGCTTGTTTGCTTGCTTCTTGTTGGTGTATTCCCTTCGATCTGTTGGGGTTCTTAACCCACACCCTAGGGTGTTTTATCTCATAACATTATTTCATACTTACTATATTTTCAAACACCAAGAAATATAGAAAATTATTCACAGCACAAAGGCTTGACAAGCAAAATTATTCTAACCATTTGGAAATCAAATCGTGATATGTAAAACAAGACGGTGAATAATATTGAGATTGAAGGAGAGGCATATTTTCAACATGCTTAGTCAAACCATGAATATTATCCCGTGATCATATTTTGATCTAATATTGTTCAGGAAACTTACGAAGATCGAAAGATCTTGATATAACCATCAATGAAGGATGAAGTGCCTCATCCTCTTGACAATCTTCCAAACTATCAAATGGTTAATAAAAAATACCAGTGTCTTGGAAAGACAATAGATGAAGATACAAAATCATCTCTAGAAGTATCAATGAATAGATTAAAAATGCCACTAGCTGGATCAAACTTCATATTCAAGGCCAAGGAGTCTTCATGTTCAGATGAATCAAAAGAAGGGTCTACTTAAATGTAGGTAGTTACAAAATTTGTTTCATCACAACGTAAATATGAGGAATGAGACAAATTATGAACAACAGATTCCACCCCTTCTTCACACCACTCCTAATTATGATTAATACAAAGAATTAATCATAATTTTAGCAGATTATAATTATAGAATTTGGATCTAGAGTTGAATCTTAGAAGCAAGGAAGGAAGGAAATCTTATTACACATTCCAGGTAGGCTTATTTCCCATTTTATAATTTCTCTAAGGGAAACTTATATATATATATATATATATATATATATATTGTTCTATATCAGATCACTAGATCTAGGGAATTCGCCTTTGTTCGCAATCATGAAAATTTGGAATAACAATGAGGATCAAAATCATTTAAAGGGAAAACTAGTGTAAGAGATTTATTAAACATATCAAGGGATAAGGAATAATGAGTTAATGGTGAAGAGGGGAAAGAAAGATCGGATGAAAGATCCTCTAAACTAACAGATTCTTGTTCACAATCTGAGGCTCAGGCATAATCATCATAAAAAAAACATGAGTCTCTTTTTCTCGCACTTGAACATCACCATCTCATACTTGATCACCATAAGGTTTAGATGGAACTAGTAAAGCAAGTCGATCTAGTGAATCAAGGAAAAGAGGATAAAAAAGGATAGTTGATGAAGGACAGGTGGTATATATTAAAGAAGCAATGTCATCAATCGAATCAGATTCAATATTTAAACACGTATTCAAATTTTGATTATGAGGGGAAGTTGGACATGGGACTAGCGAGTCAACAATCTGACCCTCAAGTTTTCCATCTTCAATATTGGTGGATGGGATTATTTCATTTGATAGAGTGATGAGAGGAGATGAAGAGACACAAGAAATATGAAATTCTTCCTTTCTAATCTTAAGTGATCCATGACCAAGAAAAGATGGAAGAGTTTCAAGAGATTCAAATCCAAGAGGATTCAAAGAAATTTTCACTAAATATTGAAACGTTTCCTTCATAAAATCTCAATCTATATATTACTCAGAAAACTCATAACAAAGTTGAAGAAATAAATCAAGGAAATCTTCCAAAGATTCATCAGATTTCATTTTCAGTCAAACAATATTCTTATATACAATTTGAGAATCATACCTGTCAAAAGCTTGATGAAGCTCGATGATAGGTTGTTTGAAAGAATGAATAGAAGTAGTTGACAATGTATAGCATCATTGTTTAACACGACCTTCAAGATTGAGAATGAACAATCTACAAGCAACATCTCCACAATTAACTTCATAAGAATTGAAAAATTCAGGAAAGCGACGGGTGTGCTTAAGAAATGTTGTTTCACCCTCGCCATTGAACTTTAAATTTGACAAGTTATGAATTATATGTGTAGGAAATTTTAGATTTACAACTTTAGAAAAGTATCCTGGGGTTTTGATTTGGGAGGGAGCCATTGAAGATGAAAGATTGAAACTATACTTTATAGACTCAGCTTTTCATCTGGCACTCCTTCTAGCACCAAATCCTGTTGACGTTGTTGGATGTTGACAACATGGAAGGGGGTATCCCCGATGTGAATTCCCAATTAGACCCCACATCATTTGGAGTAGGAGCCCCAACCAAAAATATGGTCGGTTTCCATAATGGTGATCTTAAAGACGTGCCTTGATTGCAAAAACACATCAGAAGACATAACTCTGGGGACAATAAGTTAGTAAACTTTGTGTAATATCAATTGTAATGCATTAGAATTTCTTTCACGTGAAAGGAAAAGAGAGTGAGTCTCTAGAAGAAAAGTAATAGTACTATCCTAAAAGAGATCCACACATGTATAGAAGAAACGTTAGTTATCTTGCAAAATAGTTTAGAAGGTAATAATGATCATGAAAGAAAATACAACACACATTTAATAATATATATACTAAATCTAATGAAATGTTTATTTGATTTTGGCACGCATAAAACAATGTATACCATAAATATTTAAAGAATAGTCTTACAACATCCATGATACATGAATGAAAGTGTGTTAGCTCTGTGAGCTTTTGATAATGAATTGATAGCTCCAAGTATACAATACAATGATACGACATTACCCAAATAGTGGAACATGAAGCTACCACTTACTTCTTCAAAGAATGATATTCACTCCTATGCTAGACGATAGAAGCCAAGGATACGAATCTCAAGTTCCAAGCCCCAAAGCTTGAGTTATGAGGTTCTATTTATAACAAATCAGGTGAACTTTCACCTCCTCTTGTGACCTTTGAGATCCCTCATGACTCTTGAGCTTATTTTTTCTTTTTTCTATCTAATGACTCTTCATATTCCCTATTAAACTCTTGGACTTCCACTTATAGTTACATTTATTATGATTTTCTAAATTCAAAACCACATAAGATAAAAATGTGGCTAGATCCTAATAAGAAACATTTGTATACATTATTCTTGAGATTGAGGAAACTATAGCTTTGAAACTTCTACTTGTAGCTATGAAGAAACATATTGATACCAAGCCTTATATTGTGTTGTTATGTCCTCAAACATTGATGGGAGATTAGTTTATGTTTTACTTTTGCCTCCATTGCATATGGAAAGATGGTTTTGGAACCTATTTGGAAATTGTTCCATGGTCATAACAACTTCATATTCAAGTTGAAATTTTTGGCTACAAATTGTTGAATATTTTTCCTTGTGATTTCTAGATATTATTTCTCGGCCACCTAACTTAAGATGCTTAAGAAGTATTCAATTTATTTTCTAACAACATTTCTGCCCTTTTTTTCTACAAATGGTCCAATTGAAGGTGTCTTATGCACTGAGACCAAGGAGTTTGATGTTGGCATTATGGATTTCATGGTTTTAGCTAGTTGGTGTTGGAATTGATTTTCATGATGGCAATGAGATTGAGTTGGCATTGATGTCAACCCTATGTTCATCTAGCTGATGCATTGATGCCATCCTTGTAGTGTGGTTGCATCTAGTTGTGTTGGAATTGAGCTAGTTATGTTGGAATTGATGTCAACCTTATGATGGCCTCATGATACATTGTTGTTAACCTCATGATGGTCTGTATGTTGGCATTAATGTGGTTTGGTCCTTGGATTGGTGTTGTGGTCCATGTAATGAGTGTTAGCGCTCGAACCTGCCTCAGGCTGAGGAAGGCAAAACTCAAGGCAACATCATACCACGCTCAGCCTCGTAGCTAGCCCTACGAGGACAGGAGAGGGCTCTCTCCGGGTCTATCTCGGCAAAAGGTTTTCAAAGGGGCTGAGATGACCAATAAGGAATACTGATCTTAGGCTAGATATTAAGTGCAGAGGTTTAAAGGTGATTTTTTTGGGATTTTTGTTGAATCAAAGGA
The DNA here is from genome assembly GCA_031772625.1 of Pinus tabuliformis. Classification (NCBI taxonomy): domain Eukaryota; kingdom Viridiplantae; phylum Streptophyta; class Pinopsida; order Pinales; family Pinaceae; genus Pinus; species Pinus tabuliformis. The sequence continues at coordinate 1,012,208,004 of CM062815.1, forward strand.
AAAAGCAATTTTGGGTGCGGGGATGAGACACAGTTTCTACAGAGGTCTGCTTGGAGCAAGGTAGGAAATTATTTTGATGCTTTTAAAGTGATGAGGTGAATAGATCAGACAGGTGAGGAGCTGAGGAGAGCAAGCAAGCGCAAGGGTTCTCCTTAAACTGAAGAAAACATGGAAAATTAAACAAATTTAAAGGCAGAACATAGCAAATTTATGGATTCTACCTTAACACTTCATTTGTTCAATTGCAGAAGATGAGAGAGGGAAAATGATACACATAACAAACTTACAAGTACTGAAAGAAAGCACACCATCAAGACATAAAGCCACAAGAATTCCAAATAGTGCTGCAAATCCCTGTTCTTCCCTTTGCCAAAATGCTGAAGTAAAATGTACAATAAAGTCTCAAAGCCTCTTCCCAAAGAGTCCAACCCTGAAAATGACTAAGAAAATACATAATATAGGCAAGCTAACACATTCCCTTTCCTCTAGGGGTAGAGCTCATCATCCTAGGAGCTGTTTCAACCAATTCTAAACAAAGCACTACAATCTAGGCAGTCAAAACAACTTGCCTCTATAAGCTGGAAACCAATCCATTCATTAAATGTTTGCTATTTCATGAATGAATCATCTAGAATAGGTAAATAAGTGTCAAGTCAACATAAAATTACATTAATTACATCAAGGAGGGTGAAAAATCCCATCACAAGTCAAAACTGGTCAAAACTGGGCGAATTCCTGAGCTGGAAGGTGCAAAATGTGCAAAAAATTCTGATGCATAGCGCACCTGAGCCCTACACATAGCGCGCCTTTCCACCTAGTTTTGAGGCACTTCCAGGCATCCAAATTGAGCTCAGGTTGGCTTGTTGGAAATCCATAGATGTATACTTTCCAACCCAAGTGGATTTTTCCAATTTGATGTTCATTTTCCCCTCCAAAAGTGAATTCTCCCAAGGCTGCTACCTGTGTGTCCAAAAAGGGGCAGTGAGGTCATTTTTTGCATGTTTTTTGACCTTTTGGGGACCCAAACCTTGATGAAATGTCTTGGACGTGGCTGAGCAGGTGTACTTCATCATAAAAAATCCAAAAATGCAAACCTTTCATGATTTGGACCTCCCCATCTTCAGGGTAGCACGCGGCGCGCTACGCGTTGAGCCCAAAAACCTGTTTTTACATAAAAATTTCGAAATTGCCAATTTTTTTTCCAAATTTCTTGAAATTTGGGCTGGGGGTCCCCAATCAAGTATTATGCTTAGTCAAAGAGGCTTCGGCCAAAATTTGGAGTGGATTGGGCCTTTTCCGCCGTTTTAGTGCCTTGCTCAATCGCCTCTTAAGGATCTTAATTTTTGCATTGCAAACATGCATGCGGGCCCAGTAATGATTCTTCATGTGACGAAGCAAGTCTTTGTCTCTATTGGCTTTTGCCAACAACCCCTCCAAGTGTCGGTTGGCCTTCTCAAGCACAAATTTCCGCGCCACACGTGTCAAGTCACCCGGTCTTTTACGAGCCAACCTACGGTCTTCACGGATTCGCTGCAGCTCTATAAGTGTGTGCTCGTCCTCTAACTGTTTATTGTGCTGCTCTAGATACCTGATATATGAAGCTGTCTCATCATGAATAGCAACAAAACCTGATGTCTCATCTGAAGGCCTCTCCTCATGCTTGGGCTTCTTGCCCTTATCCTGTACCTGCGGTGCTGATGTCGAAAGCGAGGCCCCTTCCACACGAGGTGGAGATAACACTCACTGTGTTGATGAAGTCAACGAGACCCCTTCCACCCCGGGTGGAGATAGTACTCGTCGTGTAGATGCAAATAAGGCCCTATGTCCTCGCTGATATGTCACACATGCGGGAGCGCTGACATGCTCTATCTCAGGAATATCAAACTGATGTGAAGGCCCTCCCTCATCATGAACAATCTCAGGAGGTGGCTGTGGCGCTGTGAAAAGGTCACGAGAAATAAAATCCTCCCAAGTAATGCCCTGTTGTGCCAACTGATGCATCACTATGATTTTGATCAATGCATAATGATAGATGCTGTTATGCTGATGTGCTGGGCTCTTCCTTCGTACTCCGGCAAGGTTTACATGACCATCCTGCAAATGTAGAACAAATAAACGGACTAGTTCCCGATGATGCTGGATTTGTGAGATCCGCTCACAGTATTCAAAACATGAAAGATACCGAAAACAGTCCATTGCAAGTGGATAAGCTTGCAATTGAGCCAAAGAGGTAGGCTCCTCCCTGACATGCCGACCACCTTTGCCACCTTTGTGATACCTTCTTGCCTCTGGTGTAGAATCACTGTCATAATCCTGCTCATAAGCTGACTCGGTCTCTGACATGTTCTTTAAAACCAAGGTAGCTGGAATATATATGCTGATATACAACTGTGTGCAAAATTGACTGTGGACTTTTTCTTTTTCTCAAAATGCTGTGACCAAGGGGACACAAATATATAAGGGAAATGTTAGGAAAGGGGAAACGTTAGGGAAATAGGGGCAATGAGAATAAAACAAGGAATTTAGGGAAGGGAAAGGGCATAGAAATTATGATATTTTAGGGTTGGGGTGAAGTAGGGAATATTATGGTTGTAATAGAAGGGAGGGGTTAGAATTTTGTAGGGGGATAGTGTAGGATTTTATGAAGAATTTTTGAGGAAAATGTTGGTGAATATGGGAGGGGTAGGAAACACAAAAGTGGGAAAACCTTGGCAGCATGTAATTTTGAAACCCTAGCAAACTAGGCCTTTGAATCCACACAGCAACTTTAGGGTTTTTACATTTAATTTTCATGGCACATCTATCATAATTTTTTCTCATTAATCTTGCAAAACCAAGAACCAGCCATGGAAATGAAGCCTACATGTGGTTTTCTTGAGTTAGGAGAGGAGTTGAATACTTGCTGGCGAATTTCTGGGAAGAATTCCCAACGCGTAGCGCGCCTCACCCAACGTGTAGCGCGCCCCTGGTGCATAGCGCACGAGTAAATTTACACTGAGAAAAGTGTGCTGATGCGTAGCGCGCCCTGGGTGCGTAGCGCGCCCAAGCTGATGCGTAGCGCGCCCTGGAAACGACCCGATTTGCCCACAAATTTGTAAAATCGCCTTAAAACACTGTTCTTTGCTCTTGGGATGTAGAATGGTTTGGTTATGAGGAGAAATGTCTTTATATAGACTCCCCTTTGATTTTTGCTTGACCAAAACCCCTTTTCTAATGTTTGGTTTTTTGACACTTTTTCAGATTAATAGGCTCTGACTTTTTGGTTTTCTCTTTAAAAAAAATGGTTGAAATAATGATTTTCTCTGATAATTTTTTGCAGGGATAGCTCTGATATACTCTGGCAAAGGAGACCAAGGCTGCGCTTGAACATTTGGAGAACTTGAAAATTTTGACAATTTTTTACAAAAATGAGATGGTGACTTATCTTCAAAACAGATTTTTGAAGAGAAGTCCTTATTCAGCTATACAATGATGAAAATTATTGAAGTGATGATCTATCAAAGACATCCCTTTGGCCTGCTGGTATTCTAAGACTTTTCAAAACAAAATTGACTCAACCCTAGACCTAAGACCTCAAAATTTAAAACATGATTGTAAATGACCTTTGAAGACTTATTTTAATAAACAGGCCTAAACCAGCAGTGCCAAGCACGAGGGGAATAAGTGACACAACCCACTCCATCAGAGTTATGGCATGCCTAACGAAATGCAACTGATCAAAACTGGTGGGACACCTAATCATGAAATGCAAAAGAGCTTTGATCTCTGATGGAGGGATAACTAAACCGACTCTAACATTGGCTCCAATGGGGATGGTAGCTCCTTGGAGATGCCAAGAACTGCAGATCTCTGTAAGAGCTAGACAATGCCTTCATCCATTGGGCGATGGAGTCATTATTTTCGACACAAAAACTTGAGAATTTGACTGAAAAACCAAAAATTGCTTTGACCAAACTAGACTCAAAACTTAAAAGACTTAGACAATTGACTTGACAAACTTAGACTAACTAACCTTCATTTTCAGAATTATAGCCTTCACCTCGGGCCCCAGACTGAACATGATAAGTTAGTTTTACATGTGCAATACAATAAAAGTAAAATGATATGTACAATGATGATGAAATGAGCAGAAAATACTCAGAAGTAATATCTCTTTAACAGCCGACCATTAATCGGCCCTCCAGGACATTCATCTCCATTAATTTCTTTGAGAAGAAAAGCGTTTTGGCCACAATATGCTGCAATCTTATAAGGACCCTTCCATAAATTGTCAAATTTTCCGTGCTTTCCTTTGTCTTCATGTCGAGCATCCCATCTCAAAACTACCTCACCTAGCTGAAATGTGTCCGCCTTTGCTTTCCGGTCATAAATCTTTTTGATGCGCTCCTGTAACTTGCAAGTGTTTTGAAATACCTCCTCCCGTGTCTGCTGTAAATGAATCATTTGATTAATCCTTCTCTGCATAGGATCTTCCTCACTACCCGCTTCTTGAAGCAATTTGACTACCGGGACAGCAAGTGAAGTTGGAAAAACCGTGTCTATTCCGTACACCAACTCGAAAGGAGACATGCCAATAGACTTTTTCTGACTCACCCTATCAGCCCATAGTGCATTTATCAACTTCTTGTGCCAGCCCTTTTTACTGATTTCCATTCATAATGATATTGACCAAAGATTTATTAGATGACTCCGCCAATCCATTTCCTTGAGGATGATATGCGGTTGAATGTCCCAAGCTGATGTTGTACTTATAACAAAACTCAATCATCCTTTTTGACTTAAATGCTGTTGCATTATCTGTGATTAACTTACTTGGGCATCCAAAACGTGACAAAATATTGGTTTCAAGAAAAGAGATAATTACCGCATCCGTGGCTTGTCGAGTAGGAATTGCTTCAATCCATTTTGTGAAGTAGTCTGTGGCTGTCAATATCCATCGATGCTGTCCTGATGATGCCGGATGAATTTCCCCGATGAAATCCAGTCCCCACTGCTGAGATGGTGCTCTGACCTCAATTGGTTTGAGAGGCAATGGCTGTAGTTTCTGCTTCCCTTCGAAAATTTGGCATTCATGACAATTCTTAACAGCCTTATATACATCTAAAAATAATGAAGGCCAATAATGACCTGCCCTTAGAATCTTGTTCGCTGTGGTTTTCCAAAACAGATGGCCTCCACAGTCACCTCTATGAAGGTCTTCCACAACTCTTTTGGCTTCCTCCTCTACCAAACAATTCAATAATATTCCACTAGGATCTTTCCAATACAATGCAGAATTTAGTATGCAGAATTTTGCAGCTTTCAATTTCAATGTTCTACTTTTGTTTCTAGGCATTCCGGGAGGTGAAGATAAATGCTGAAGTACATATAAAATGTCAGCATACCAAGGAGAAGAAAGAAACATTTCAGATACCTGAACGGATGAATTCTCCTCATCTTCATCAGACATGGCAGCAAACAAATTTATGTCTAGAACTTGCAAATTCATTTCAGCCATTAACTTGACGAGTCCTTGACCTTTGATCAGCTTGGTTGGTTTAATCTCCACATCATACTCTAGCAACGCAGCAATCCACTTACCCCTCCTGCCTTCTGGATTTGCCTGTACTAAAATATCTTTAACTGCTGCATTAGGAACATAAGCTAGAACATGGGAATGCAATAAATACACACGGAAACCTTTCAAGGCCTTTACAAGCGCAAGTGCTTGCTTCTCAATGATGTTATATTTTAATGCTCCATCTCTTATAATCCGACTAAAAAAAACAATGGGCTTTTCAACACCTTCCCTCTTCTGCATTAATACAGCTGCCAAAGTGTGCTCCGAAGCAAATGAGAACAAAATAAAATCCTGAGTGTAGTCTGGGCTGATCAAAATAGGAGCTGAAGAAAGAGCTAACTTCACTAAATTAAATGATTTCGCTGCCTCTTCGGTCCACTTTACCTGACTATCCTTTTTCAGCATGCTCGTGATTTCTCTAAGATGCTCTGCTATATTTGGAATGAAGCGACGCAGAAAATTCAGTTTACCATTGAAGGACTGAATTTATTTCTTGTTCCGGGGCTGTTCAATTTGCTGAATGGCTTCAACACGTGCAGGGTCAATACGGATGCCATCTTTAGATATGATGTGGCCAAGAAGTTTGCCCTCCTCCATGGCGAAAAGACTCTTTTTTGGATTCAGTGAAATGCCATATTTTCTGCACTTTTGGAAAACAATTTTCAAATGATACAAATGTTCCTCATCAGAATTTGAAAACACGGTTAAGTCATCCAGATAAACAACCAAAAACACATCTTTCTCATTGGCGAAAGCCACGTCCATTGTGCGCTGAAAGGTGGCGCCTGCATTTTTCAAACCAAACGGCATCTTTGCATAATGAAACGTTCCCCATGGAGTGGTGAATGCTGTCTTGTCACGGTCATCTTCATGTACTAAAATCTGATTGTATCCTGAATAGCCGTCGAGTAGTGACATCCTTGATGCTCCAACTACTCGCTGCAATATATGGTCCATTTTGGGCAGCGTATAATTGTCTTTTAAGGATACCTTATTCAAATTTCTGAAGTCAATACATAAACGGATCTCACCTGTTTTCTTCCTTACGGGTACTATGTTTGATATCCAATCTGAAAATCGGATAGGCACAATGATCCCTGATTTATACAATCTGTTTACCTCTTTTTCAATTGATGGCAGCAGCTTCGGATTGATTCTCCTCAACTTTTGACGAAAAGGCTTCTGATTTGGCTTAATAGGAATAGTATGCTGAATGATATTAGTGTCATATGTTTTCAGATCTGAGTAATCCCACACAAAAACATTAGAAAATGAAGACAACAATCTGATATACTCTTTCTTTACCTTTGGTGATAATGACTTTGATAGCTTTACCATCTTGGGATTCTCAGCTGTCCCAATGTTTACATCCTCAACACCTTTTTGAGTTGGTCTCAATGTCGGTTTGCGGGCCACATCATCTTGGTCAAACAGCTCCTCTAAAGGAATCAATCCCTTAGGAATAATGATTTCTTTAAGTTGCAGCATGTCCATTTGATTTACTTGTATATTATCACTACCATCATCATGTTCAGCATCTATTGAGGTATCTTTGAACTTACCCTTGTTTTGCAGAAACTGATTGATCTCTTCATCATCTTGAAAGACTTGCCAACACCGCTGATTGTCTGGGACGGTGGGACGATGTTTCACATGAATCTCAAACTTGTTGCTGGAATTCATCGGAATTTTTAGATTGCTTGCTGCCTTAGCAAGTCCATCAGCAACACCATTTTGTGTGCGAGGCACACATGTCATGGTGTGATCAAAAAATAACCTCAAAATATCTAAGACTGCATTTCGATATGCCCTCATACGAGGATGCTTGGCCTGAAACTCACCCTTAACTTGCTTTATCACCAACTCGGAATCACCATAGACTGCAATCTTCTTCGCTTTTAGATTTCTAAGAATCTTAAGGCCAGCAATGAGAGCCTCATATTCCGCCTCATTATTTGAACAGTCAAATGCTATTTTATAGGAACACACTCTCACCTTGCTTGGAACTTTGTCTTGAGCGGAAAAGGGACTTCGAATCCACACACCAATACCAGCACCATCACTACCTACTGCGCCATCAAAATCCATGGTCCAAAGACCATCTTCATCTTCTTGCAAGTGTTGAAATTGTGTTAGCTCTATTTTTTCTGTTTGCTGCCCCTTATCCTCAGCTGAATGCTCCATAGTAGCTTGCTTTTCTCCTCTTTCCTTTTGCAGAACTTCTCTGAAATTTTCAGTGATCTCTGGTATATCTTCCGCCTGAACTAACTGACTATCTAGATCATTAAAACTATCAGAAAATAAAACAAATGACTCCAAATCTGTATGTACATAATTTACAGGATGATTGATTGGCTTCTCTTTGCTGGTTATCATGTATTTCATCTTTTGATCTCGATATAGCTTTCTCATTTGACCGAAGACTAGAATTGTAGCATAAGAAAAGTCTAACTGTAGAGTGCCCTTCAACTTAGCCCCCCAAGATCTTGAAAGTAACATACCAAAACGTGGAGGAATGTCCGCCACAACCACATCCATCAAGACATTCTTCGCTGGGATTTGTTCTAAGCTAACAACCAAATCTTTGATGAGCCCGATACATCTTACACGGCTGGAATCAAATGAATACAAATCATGATATTTCCTTGTAATGTCTAACCCAAACTTCTCCATGATCGCCTTTGGCATCAAATTGTGTGAAGCACCCGAATCGAACATAGCATTGTGCAAAACATATTCATGCAATCTCAAACTGATATAAAAGGGAGGAACATCACTATCAGGGGACTCACCATCCAATGCTGGCCCGAATATCAATTCTGGCTGATCATCTTCAACATTCACCGTGTCAAACATGGGATCAAAATTCAGAATTTTAGAGACTTGACCTCGGTAGCTGCTGTTTTTCATGATTTCAGTCAAAGGAATAGATACTTTTAATTTGGAAATTTCATTTTCCAAACTAAATGCTGAAACTTTGTCGACTTCTTTGACCGGAACTTCCCTCCTATCTTTGATTACACTTGGCTGATTTGTCTTTTCTGCTGCTGATATCTTGCTAGTTGTGGGATCAATTGTCTCCTTTCCTTTTTTCTGTGGTATCGGTGAATCCGTCTTTGGTGCTGTAGCTTCTTTTCTTTTCTGAATCGGATTGATAGGCACATCTCGGTTCCTCAATGAATACTGCTTCTGTTGAGTGGACAAGGCATTCAAATATCCTCTTTGGTAATCATCTAAATCTGCATCATTAGCTAAGATAAAATCTTCATCTTGCTGGGTGCCTGAAATTTCTCCATACTCTTCTTCTTCAGTGATGTAAACGGGCAGATCATCAAGAGTAAAGAAGTGATTTTGGTCCCCTACTACATCAGCATCTTCATCTGAATCTTGACTCACAAAATTCTGCAAAAGAGGAGTCTTGATCGGTTGCTAGGCTTCCGGCTCTTGTATTCTTGGTTCACGCTGCTTAATTCTGAACTGAGGTTGTTGCTGGCCACGGTAATTTGGATTACGAATCTGCGGTTCTGATTTGTCAAGGTTGACTCTTTTGAGCAGTTTTTCCATCTCACGAAGCCAAGGCGGTTCTGATGTAGATTCTTCCTTTATAGTCACTCTTTTCTCTGCCTTCAACCGTGCTCTCTTATCATTCAGATTTGCCTCAACATTAACAGCAATCTTTTGCATATCTTCTAAAGTAGGCAGATCTCTATCTCGTAATGAATAAGCCATCTCCGGATCAAAACCATCCGGGAATTTGAGAAGAGTTGATTTTCTAGATGGTCTTAAATCATCCGGAATAGCATTATAAACTGTATTGAACCTGATAATATAGTCTTGGACAGACTCACCATGATTGCGTTTGATATTATTGTACTCGGCATTGATCTGAAGCGGATCCTTTCTGAGTTCCCAATGATCTAGAAACTGTCTCTGGAGTTCAGCCAACGTAGGTATACTTTTGGCTCCCAAACCTCTGAACCATTTTCTTACCTCTCCTCCGAATGTTTGCACAAACAACTGCATAGCTACATCCTCTTCATCAATCTCATATAAATCACAAAAATTTGCCATTTTGTCTATGTGCTGCTGAGCGGACACACTTTGAGGAGTGCCATCAAATAAAGGAATCTTACTCTGATAATCCACGGGCATATCATGCAAATCTTGAGGAAGAGCGAGAGGAGCAAACCGAGCAGCCATTGCTCTAGGCAGATTTGGTCTGGGAGTAGTTGGTGGAGAAGATGCAACTGAAGTATGAGGAGTATGAGGAGGTGTATGTGGAGGAGAAGCAATGTGGGATGAAGGAGGGGAATTAGCTGCAGATTCTGAATAAGTAATTATAGGTTGCACAGGAATGGTGGGAATGAAAGGCGGTTCGGTGGGATTTTTCGAAGCGGAAGCCGTGACAGCAGATCCAATATTCGCAGATGCAGCTTCTAAGAAATCAGCAATATTTGCAGCCTGAATGTCACTCTGAAGGTGCCTCAAGATAAAATTTTCAATTAATTTATTATGTTTTTCAACTTTAAGAGCTGCAGCAAAGTCAGGATTTGGAACTAGAGAATCAAGTGCACTTTCGGATTGAGTTTTAAACAGCGACAATTCAAATTTCTCGTCAAAATCAAGTTCTTCAAGATACTCAAAAATTGCAGGACATGAATGAGATTTAACCAAGGGAGTCGCCGAGCTTTCTTGACGAAGGATTTTTCGAATCAAGTTTGGATTTTCGTAAATAGGAGGTGGATTCGGATCTGGATTAGCTCTCGTATGTCTTTTTGAAGCCAGTGTGGAATTGTTCGGAACAATCAAAGGGCCACAATAAATCTCAGCCTATGAATTTGCTAGACTCAATCATCCAAGGTCTAGAACAAACAAAAGTACTGGGGTGATTTGCAAAACAAGTTTCACAAGCTAACCGGAGATTGACTGAAGCAGCGTTTATCTACTTTCGCTAATGCAAAGCAAAAGCGTTTCGAAGGCTACCTGGCATAACTTCAGGCTCCGTCTAAGACTTGTGAAACAAACTCATCAGCAAGCAAACCATTGAGATTTCTTCCCCAGTATGGTCGCCACTATGTTAGCGCTCGAATCTGCCTCAGGCTGAGGAAGGCAAAACTCAAGGCAACATCATACCACGCTCAGCCTCGTAGCTAGCCCTACGAGGACAGGAGAGGGCTCTCTCCGGGTCTATCTCGGCAAAAGGTTTTCAAAGGGGCTGAGATGACCAATAAGGAATACTGATCTTAGGCTAGATATTAAGTGCAGAGGTTTAAAGGTGATTTTTTTGGGATTTTTGTTGAATCAAAGGAAAAAGCAATTTTGGGTGCGGGATGAGACACAGTTTCTGCAGAGGTCTGCTTGGAGCAAGGTAGGAAATTATTTTGATGCTTTTAAAGTGATGAGGTGAATAGATCAGACAGATGAGGAGCTGAGGAGAGCAAGCAAGCGCAAGGGTTCTCCTTAAATTGAAGAAAACATGGAAAATTAAACAAATTTAAAGGCAGAGCATAGCAAATTTATGGATTCTACCTTAACACTTCATTTGTTCAATTGCAGAAGATGAGAGAGGGAAAATGATACACATAACAAACTTACAAGTACTGAAAGAAAGCACACCATCAAGACATAAAGCCACAAGAATTCCAAATAGTGCTGCAAATCCCTGGTCTTCCCTTTGCCAAAATGCTGAAGTAAAATGTACAATAAAGTCTCAAAGCCTCTTCCCAAAGAGTCCAACCCTGAAAATGACTAAGAAAATACATAATATAGGCAAGCTAACACATTCCCTTGCCTCTAGGGGTCGAGCTCATCATCCTAGGAGCTGTTTCAACCAATTCTAAACAAAGCACTACAATCTAGGCAGTCAAAACAACTTGCCTCTATAAGCTAGGAAACCAATCCATTCATTAAATGTTTGCTATTTCATGAATGAATCATCTAGAATAGGTAAATAAGTGTCAAGTCAACATAAAATTACATTAATTACATCAAAGAGGGTGAAAAATCCCATCACAAGTCAAAACTGGTCCAAACTGTGCGAATTCCTGAGTTGGAAGGTGCAAAATGTGAAAAAAATTCTAATGCGTAGCGCGCCTGAGCCCTACGCATAGCGCGCCTTTCCACCTACTTTTGAGGCACTTCCCGGAATCCAAATTGAGCTTAGGTTGGCTTGTTGGAAAGCCCTAGATGTCTAATTTCCAACCCAAGTGGAATTTTCTAATTTGATGTTCATTTGCCCCTCCAAAAGTGCATTCTCCCAAGGCTGCTACCTGTGTGTCCAAAAAGGGGCAGTGAGGTCATTTTTTGCATGTTTTTTGACCTTTTGGGGACCCAAACCTTGATGAAATGTCTTGGCAGTGGCTGAGAAGGTGTATTTCATCATGAAAAATCCAAAAATACAAACCTTTCGTGATCTGGACCTCCCCATCTTCAGGGTAGCGCGCGGCGCGCTATGCGTTGAGCCCAAAAACCTGTTTTTACATAAAAATTTCAAAATTGCCAAAATTTTTCCCAAATTTCTTGAAATTTGGGCTGGGGGTCCCTAATCAAGTATTATGCTTAGTCAAAGAGGCTTCAGCCAAAATTTGGAGTGGATCGGGCCTTTTCCGCCGTTTTAGTGCCTTGCTCAATCGCCTCTTAAGGATCTTAATTTTTGCTTTGCAAACATGCATGCGGGCCCAGTAATGATTCTTCATGTGACGAAGCAAGTCTTTGTCTCTATTGGCTTTCGCCAACAACCCCTTCAAGTGTCGGTTGACCTTCTCAAGCACAAATTTCCGCGCCACAGGTGTCAAGTCACCCGGTCTTTTACGAGCCAACCTACGGTCTTCACGGATTCATTGCAGCTCTATAAGTGTGTGCTCGTCCTCTAACTGTTTATTGCACTGCTCTAGATACCTGATATATGAAGCTGTCTCATCATGACTAGTAACAAAACCTGATGTCTCATCTGAAGGCCTCTCCTCATGCTTGGGCTTCTTTCCCTTATCCTGTACCTGCGGTGCTGATGTCGAAAGCGAGGCCCCTTCCACGCGAGGTGGAGATAACACTCACTGTGTTGATGAAGTCAACGAGACCCCTTCCACCCCGGGTGGAGATAGTACTCGTCGTGTAGATGCAAATAAGGCCCTATGTCCTCGCTGATATGTCACACATGCTAGAGCGCTGACATGCTCTATCTCAGGAATATCAAACTGATGTGAAGGCCCTCCCTCATCATGAACAATCTCAGGAGGTGGCTGTGGCATTGTGAAAAGGTCACGAGAAATAAAATCCTCCCAAGTAATGCCCTGCTGTGCCAACTGATGCATCACTATGATTTTGATCAATGCATAATGATAGATGCTTTTATGCTGATGTGCTGGGCTCTTCCTTCGTACTAAAGGCACCATTCTCTCTATGTTGCGACACATGAAAAATGGAATATTCATCATACGTACCCTTGTGAAATGCATCAACAAATGGACATGGTACACGTAGAGACGTGAGAATCTGCCCTCACAACTGAAATATCGAATGATGAGTTTCATCAATGGCGCATACTCATCCCTTAGGAATCTGAAAGGAAAAACTGCAGTCAAGTGTCTTACACATCCGGGCTTAATATATGGCTCATAGTGAAATCCGTCTAACTGCTGGCGTTTACTCCATTCCTCCCCTACATTTGGTATCCCAGTGGCCTGAGCAATAGACTCGGGTGACAAGGTGAAATTCACTCCGGCAAGGTTTACATGACCATCCTGCAAATGTAGAACAAATAAATGGACTAGTTCCCGATGATGCTGGATTTGTGAGATCCGCTCACAGTATTCAAAACATGAAAGATACCGAAAACAGTCCATTGCAAGTGGACAAGCTTGCAATTGAGCCAAAGAGGTAGGCTCCTCCCTGACATGCCGACCACCTTTGCCACCTTTGTGATACCTTCTTGCCTCTAGTGTAGAATCACTGTCATAATCCTGCTCATAAGCTGACTCGGTCTCTGACATGTTCTTTAAAACCAAGGTAGCTGGAAAATATATGCTGATATACAACTGTGTACAAAATTAACTGTGGACTTTTTCTTTTTCTCAAAATGCTGTGACCAAGGGGACACAAATATATAAGGGAAATGTTAGGAAAGGGGAAACATTAGGGAAATAGGGGCAATGAGAATAAAACAAGGAATTTAGGGAAGGGAAAGGGCATAGAAATTATGATATTTTAGGGTTTGGGGTGAAGTAGGGAATATTATGGTTGTAATAGAAGGGAGGGGTTAGAATTTTGTAGGGGGATAGTGTAGGATTTTATGAAGAATTTTTGAGGAAAATGTTGGTGAATATGGGAGGGGTAGGAAACACAAAAGTGGGAAAACCTTGGCAGCATGTAATTTTGAAACCCTAGCAAACTAGGCCTTTGAATCCACACAGCAACTTTAGGGTTTTTACATTTAATTTTCATGGCACATCTATCATAATTTTTTCTCATTAATCTTGCAAAACCAAGAACCAGCCATGGAAATGAAGCCTACCTGTGGTTTGCTTGAGTTAGGAGAGGAGTTGAATACTTGCTGGCGAATTTCTGGGCAGAATTCCCAACGCGTAGCACGCCTCACCCAACGCGTAGCGCACGAGTAAATTTACACTGAGAAAAGTGTGCTGATGCGTAGCGCGCCCTGGGTGCGTACCGCGCCCAAGCTGATGCGTAGCGCGCCCTGGAAACGACCTGATTTGCCCACAAATTTGTAAAATCGCCTTAAAACACTTTTCTTTGCTCTTGGGATGTAGAATGGTTTGGTTATGAGGAGAAATGTCTTTATATAGACTCCCCTTTGATTTTTGCTTGACCAAAACCCCTTTTCTAATGTTTAGTTTTTTGACACTTTTTCAGATTAATAGGCTCTGACTTTTTGGTTTTCTCTTTAAAAAAAGTGGTTGAAATAATGATTTTCTCTGATAATTTTTTGCAGGGATAGCTCTGATATACTCTGGCAAAGGAGACCAAGGCTGCGCTTGAACATTTGGAGAACTTGAAAATTTTGACAATTTTTTACAAAAATGAGATGGTGACTTATCTTCAAAATAGAGTTTTGAAGAGAAGTCCTTATTCAGCTGTACAATGACGAAAATTATTGAAGTGATGATCTATCAAAGACATCCCTCTGGCCTGCTGGTCTTCTAAGACTTTTCAAAACAAAATTGACTCAACCCTAGACCTAAGACCTCAAAATTTAAAACATGATTGTAAATGACCTTTGAAGACTTATTTTAATAAACAGGCCTAAACCAGCAGTGCCAAGCACGAGGGGAATAAGTGACACAACCCACTCCATCAGAGTTATGGCATGCCTAACGAAATGCAACTGATCAAAACTGGTGGGACACCTAATCATGAAATGCAAAAGAGCTTTGATCTCTGATGGAGGGATAACTAGACCGACTCTAACAATGAGGATGGAAGATTAGGACTTCATTCTTATGTTCTTGTTCATGAATTGTTGTAGTGGTATGTTGGCTTGATGATGAGGCTCATTGAGATTCTACAAAGGTATGCAAAGGTCTGGAGGAAGTTTGACAGGTGCAATTCGTCTTAAAGGTGTTAGAGATGTTGAACGAGCTCTAGAAGTGTTGTACTACTAGATGGAGGTCATCTAGATTATGTTGTAGGATATGAGGTTTATGAGTTTGAGGCCTTTGTTTAGGGACTTATTCTCAGTGTCATGATGATAAATTTCTTGAGAAAGGAGGTGATGATGTCTCTAGCATCTTCCCAAACTAGAATTGAAACATTGCATGTGGAAGGAGGCTTAAGAAGGAGTAAAATAGACTAACAATGGTCCATAGAGAATTAATAACATCGAAAACAGCTTGAGAACCTGAGTTATAATGCAGTTCAGCAAAGAAAAGGGAGTGTTACTCTTTTTTGAGTGATTTTCCTTCGGATTCCTCACGCACATCAAATGTATTTCGACTTGGAAGTTATTGGAAGCTTCTATACTAATTGAAAAGGGTCGAAATTGGTTTGGAAAGTCCTCCAGTGGGCGTGAACACCCTAAGTGCACAAGTAGTGGTGATAATGGTTTGATTTCATCAACTTTGTGCACTCTTGGTCCCTGTCCAAATGTGAATTTTTCCCTGTATCTTTTATATACTTCCATTAGGGGAATTTTGAGGTCTAAAATGGGCATCCTAAGAAAAATGTACAACCAAAATGAATTTTATAAGAACCAATAGGATTTAGGATGTTGATGTCAACCATGGGGGATGATTCATCATTTTTGGAGTAAAAAAGAAAATTAATAAAACTACCTTTTCTACTCATATTTTCAACTTATCTCCCTAAGGTTTTACTCAAATTTTGAGCGGGAGTACTCACTATATGCAAAATTTGTTTCCTCATCCAAGGAGTACCCATGTTGCATAGTTTCGATAGACCATGCTACATGAAAAATGAGAAATACATGAAAAAAATTGACTGCAATCACGTTTTTCATGTATTTCTCATTTTTCATGTAGAAGGGTTCATCGAAAGTATGCAACATGGGTACTCCTTAGATGCATGATCAAATTTTGCATTCAAAAAGTGTTGTTGCTCGAAATTTGAGTAAACACGTAGGGAGAAGTTGAAAATATGAGTTGAAAAAAAAGTTTTTTCTTTTTTCCCTCTAAAATTTGATGATGTAATATAATATTATTTTATTATTTCGACTATTATTTTACAATTTCCTTAGGAGGCCCATTGTAGACCTCAAAATTCTCCTAATTATTTTGGAGCTAGGTGATGTTTGGTTGAGTCAGTGCATGAGAGAGAAGGCTCTGGAGAAGTAGAAGAATTATTTAGACCTAGTGGAGTGTGTAGATACATAGTGCATGTGTGCAGATTGCAAGAGTGTAAGCAGGTGAAGTGTTGCAGCAGAATGTTGTAGTAGAGATATCAGTTTGCAGACCAGAGTTTGTATGGAGTGATGGAGTAAAGTTTATGTTGTTGAATGGTCATAGTATTGCAGAGATGAATCTAGTTGAGCAGAGAGCCTTAGGGTCTAGTGTGAAAATATATTAAACTATTGTAGTGGCTGAAAAACCCTCCAAAATTTTGGCTTACATCCAAATTTTGGAGCCTTCCTTGTTTTTTCTTTGATGCTTGCAAACACTCGAGCTCACTGCATGAACTCTTGTGAAGTCTTTTCACCCTTTTGCTTGTTTGACCAACGGTCATATTTTGGCATATTGATTTCTTTGCCATGCTTGCGATCTTGTTATGGTGAGTTTGAAGGTTTGTCTTTGTGTTTTTGGGTTGTATTCGCTATGTAAACATCTGTTGTACTCACACACAAAGTCGTAAAAATTGTCACGCAAGTGTCGTCACGATTGTCCGAAGGTCTATTTTAACTGCCATGCTTGTCACTTTAAGCTCTAAGATAGTCTCACTAAGAGTATGTTTTTTCATTTTATATTGGTGGTTTTTTTTGTCTTTTCATCGAAGTATGCTAAGTGTATGATCATAATGTCAAGTCTGCACAATTCACTTACTCTCAACACTTAGCCATTTTCCTGAAATTCTATCCAACCCTCTTCCACCAAATCCCGACTGAGCTACACTTCACAGTCTTAGCCCTCAGTGACCTTGCTCTGCTGCCTGGAACTACATAGTGTTTGAGGTTGTCCTCTAGGTTAGTTGCACTACACAATCCTAGAGGTGAGCAACCTGTCTGCCTCCCAGAACTGCGCAGAAGCTACCTTCGTGTCCAAACTGAATTGCGCATTTCTCAAGCACAGTCATCAAGCCTACTTCTAGTCTATCAGAACCCTACACTGCACTAAGACCTTGGTTTGCACTGATCTCCAAAACTATGTAGACATGTCATGTTGGTTCTCTATTGCCATGCTCTACACTCCATTCAGAAACTGCGTAGACATGTCCAGCAGGCCTCGTAATGCCTGTCTTTCACTAATCTCCAAAACTACATAGACATGTCCAGCTGGTCCTCTATTTCATTTCTTTGCACTGCCTTTAGAAATTGCACATACATGTCTAGTAGGCCCTTTATTTCCTGTCCTACACTGTTCTTTAAAACTACATAGTCATGTCTAGCAGTCCCTATTTTGCCTTTACTGCACTCTTCTCCAAAACTGTGCAGTCATGCTCAGTAGGTCCCTTGCAACCCTGTAAAGCCTTGCTCTTGAAAACCGCACAAAACTTCCTAGTAGGTCCTCTGCAGCCCTATCTTTCCTTTCCTCCATGAACTGCATAAAAGTGCCCCTCAAGGTCCCACCTTGCAGTTGCCATTGGTGTCCTTCACTACATAATTCTTCCTCCCAGTGGTCACTGCATAGAAGTGCCCCTTAGGGTCCCACCTTGCAACTGCCACTAGTGTCCTTCACTGCGTAATTCTTCCTCCAAGTGGTCACTCCATAGTGTTTCTCAATAATGCAGACTGTCCTACCAGAATTCCTCATTCCATCTTGAATTGCGCTTTGTGCTATCGCAGTGAGTTGTCCTCCCTCCCAGTCACCTGGAACACCATAAAAATTCATCATGCTAGACTAGGAGGTTTTGTATTTGATGTCGTCCCATCATGAGTGAATTGTAGGAATAGGTACACCAATAGATAATGGCAAGATGACGAACAGGATGAATAAGGAGTGCACATGCTAGAAGACTTTATTGCAATTGGATAGTTGTACCAAGCATATCAAGCAACATGCGAAAGGAACATATGCATTGAACCAGCATGCAAGAACAAGACGATCAAAGACCCCGCAACATTATTCCATGTGGAGGATAAGACAAAGCACACTAAGAGTACATACATCACTTAGCACCGCAACAGCTTGACATGGACACCCTAGTTAGCCAGTACATGTCAGCAGTTTCATGTCGAGTTGTGTCATGAGTTGTCTTGGCCACATCATCACTATGGTCATATCCATTGTAACTCAATGTAATGTAAAGTGAAGTCTAATGGATACACACAAGGAGTTGAAGAGTCATGTCAATTGAAAATCCATTGGAAGTTGAACAATCATGAGGGTAGTGCAAGAGTCACAAGGGTCAATCATCACCCTTGGCTATATATACTCCTCCCATTGTATGAGCAAGGACTTTTCCCCTTGGCTCCTCCCACATAGCCTTGAGAGTCTGTAGTTTTTTCTTTGAGGAGCAAGGAGTGGCTCCAATGTTCCACTATTGGGACTAGTGATGTATGGTGTACAGATGTGTCTTGGGACTTTTGCTTAATTCAGAAGCCTGCTAAGGCCAACACGTTTTCACACATGTTTTGTAGATGTTTGTAAGACTGATATTTAAACATTTGCAATGCATGTTTGCTTAACCTAGACTAAGATAGTTGAACTACTTTGGTTATTTTAGTACTCACATTGTTGAAGATGTGTTGTATTGCTTATCACCATTGTCTCATCCCTGTGGACTACTTTGCTAGATACTAGACATACAACCTTTGTGCATCGGCTATCACCACTGTCACATCCTTGTGGACTAATCCGCAGGATACTCGACAAACCATCTTTTTTTCTCGTTATAAGGACCTTCAAATCCATGTGGACTACTCCACTGGGTGGTGTACGTGTTGTCCCCTTCACCTCAGTTTTAATGACTGCCACATTCATTATGGACTATTCCATTGGGTGCTAGATAGACCTTTCTAGTTTTTATGTGTCTCTTCCTCGGTGGTACTACTACCTCTCATTCAGAGGCTCACTTTACTCTCCCCCTTTGTAGTAAGAGAACCTCGACATAGTTACATTACACACTCACCAGGCACATGTACCTTGTTGTTTGAAGATACCAGTGTAACACTCTCATGTGCTAACAGCTAGAGCCAAGGTAGATCTCTAAGTATATGGCAACCAGGCCTTCATACTAGATGGGACTCCTACACGAAATGGTGTGAGTCCTAGTTGGGACTTCACATCGAGGAGATCCCTTTGTTGGTGGGTCTAACATCGTCAACAAAAATGAGGTCTACATAGAGTAGAGGAGCAGTGATTCCATTGCATTGGCAAAAGGAAACTTTTTTCCATCCAGTTGATGTTGGATAGTCCAATCAGATTTTGGCGAGGACTGTTGATCATGGTGGATTTTAGCAGATTGTTATCTATAGATCCATGTGGGAACAAAGTCTTCTGAGCATGCCGATAGAATCGAGTCTCCTCACTTATGGGTGTTGGCTAATAGTATATGAGGTCAACTCTCCTAGATTATGGGAGTCAAATATCTATGTAAAAGACATCTTTTATTGACATAACATAGATTTAGAGCTGAACAGTAGTAGCAAGTATTGTTTTTATCCCAGAAGGGCTCCCACTAGATATCTTGCATCCTTTGTGTTGATGTTTTGTGTGTGTGTTTTTATATTGTTTCTTATGGTTTTTAGTTTCTACTCATATGGTGCACATGTTATGAATTTATATTATCTACTGGTTATTACAAGCATGATTCAGTAGAAATGTTTTAAGTGGTAAAATTGCTAAGAAGACGCATTACTGATTCCCCCCCCTTAGTAGTTCTCAAGGTTTCCAACATCCAAACTATTGTACCACTACGTATAGGTGGTTATGATGTTGGCCACATAGGTGCAGAGTTGTTTGCTTCCTTGTATAAGGATTCTAACCTCATCCCTTTCCAATTCAACTTCTAGCCTTGTTTTCCTGGCCAACTCTGATGGCGCATTTTTGTACTTTTCTCCATTCTTGGGTCACATCAATGGTTGCATGAATCACCTTCATAACTTTAATATTTTCTCGCAATCACTTCTTCATCCCATACAATGACACCACTACCTTATGAAGGGTGATCATATCCATGTTTAATTGTCTCATAGTGTCTCCCAATGATTGGATTTCCTGAAATATAGAAACCCAGAGCTCCCTTATGCAAGAATTAGTGGAGGATAACCTTTGGTTCTCAGCTAGGAGCTGATCAATCTATTGTCTTGCAGTAGCTAAATACTTTTCCATTTTTTTGTTTTCCTTCTTAATTTGGTAGCTCAAGGATAAATTCCCTCCTTTGAACAATCTTCCACATCAAGAATAACCCCTCCTATCCCTTGGAAGAATTTAATTTGGTTAAGGAAAAAATATATTTTTAATATGGAAACCCAGATTTGCACAAAAGCATATGTGGGCCCAAAAGTGAAATTGGACACCCTTGGGTGGCTATAAATACAAGTCAAGTGACCCTCATTTAGAGGTTATCATCAAGAATTTTCTTCTTCTCTCTTCTTTGGTTTGGCTCATAGAGATTGGTTCATATAAGTCTGAGATTACAGAGTTTGAAGATCACATGTGTGGATTAGGGTTTTTGGTTTGCAACCATAGGGTTTTTATAGGATATTTTTGCTTATAGTTGCATGAAAAGAAGCCTCTCCATGTGGCTATAATGCTTCAGTCACACACAACATCACTTTTCTATGCAGCTAGGACCTAGGGTTGCATTTGAGAGTTGACTGTTGATTCTGACAGTTGATCGTAGATTTTGACAATTGACTACAGGCTTCTGAACCATGACTTTGTTTAGTATTATTGTTGGGTTCATCTCTGGATATGGTTTGGTTTGTTTTTCTATATAGTCTTCTAAATGAAGAAATGGATCATTGTACTATATCTTTGTTGAACATTTTATGACAATCTAATAAGAAGAATAATTTGAGAAAGGTTTTCCCCCTTGTGGGGTTTTTCCCTAGTCTCCAAGCAATCTTGATTTCTCTATGTGTGAATGATTTTCTTCTATTTTTCCTTTATGTTATGTTGCATTGTTGATGATATAGCTATTTCTACATAATTTCATATTTTGTTAATAACATTATGATGTTGTTCGATGAATTAAATGTATAAATGATTAAATGTAATTATATAAAGCAAAGAAAAAATATAGCCCTAAGAAAATTAACATGGTATCAAAGTTGGACTAAAGAAAATTCATTGGAGATCACCCCTGTGAAGACACCACTGATGGAAAACAAGAAAATATGGAGGAGGCCTAAAATAATGCTAGGGTTTGAAGGAAACCTTAGGATATTTAGTTATTAGGGTTTGATGGTTACATGAGGTTAGGGTTTGGAAGAAACTCTAGAGTACAAAAAAGGTTTGAGTTATGCAATCTTGAAACACTATCATGACCAATGAGATGTTATTCTAGCACTTGTGATAGTTTCAATGTAACCCTAGATGGGCTAGTCACAATTAGGCCTTGTTACTAATGAAGATGATTGGAAATGTTAAAGGAAACATTGATCTATGGATAATGGATAGTAATGACTCTAGAAGGTTGGTTCAAGAGGGATTTTATCACTTCTAGTTAAAGATAGGTACCCTTTTATATTTATGTTATTTATTTGTGATAATATTCTTGTTTAGGTTTATTCTTTTGATTATTGGTTAGCCTCCCTACATATTTGAGTATTTGAATACTTATAATATTCATATGAGATGTAATAACCATATACTTCTTGAGGATCATCTAAATTGTAGGAAAAGAGAACTAGTGCAGGAAGTAAAGAGTTGGTTTTGGAAAAGGAAAGAAGTACTTGAGGAAATTTTTTGGAAGTTTTCAAAGTAGCATCTGTAAATTACAATATGCAAGTAATACAACTGCTAATATCAAATAAGTGTTGTAATTTGCAAAGGTATATGAATACTACAAGGTATGTCTAAGCTACAATACTGGATGGCCAGGTAAGCCTTGAGGTATGATGAGAATATCACCTTCGTAAATGACTCATGCATTATATGAACCTAAGTTCGATCTCTAGTACATATGATATATTGGTACACTTGATATTTGGCAAGTATCTTGCACTTTATTAGACATGGTGGTTTTATGAAGTTGGCTAGAAAAATTGATTTTGATATATGGTAACTTCATATTATTGTTAACACTTTTGATAAGCATGGTAACCCTGATAATAAAAGTAATTCTAAGGATTTTCTTGTTGATCTTGTTTAGGTTTTAATGAGCTCAATAAATTTGACAATGTGGTAGAATTGGATATCTTGACTTAATGTTGTGATTATGATCTTTGAAGTATGAGGATACACTTACGTGAAAATGACCCTTAATGAATATCTAATGACATGATCATATGTGACAATGAAGTAGTTGATGATGATTTGTTATGACCATGATGCATATATGTTTGAGAACATGACAAAGTTTGACTTTGTAATCTGAAAATCTTTGTTGATGCATGACAATATTATGATATATAGGTTAATTCCTTGATTGATATTGAAAATGATTCCCATTTAGAGGGATAAACTCTCCATGAGATCCCATCACCTATTTTTGTTTGAAAAAATGAATAGAAGGCTCTTGATTAATGAAGCGAGGTTTCTAGATATGAACAAATGATCATTTGATGTTGCTAAACGTTTGGTCTGAGCATAAAGGGTTTCTCCTAGTCCAAGCCCCAACCACTGGGAGAAAGGCAAAAGGGTGTGGCTATAGGCCTCCTAGCCACATGGAAGAAGGGATATGGGTGTGGTCGATCCCGCAGATACAAAAACTAAAACCTTATGCATGAATCAGAAGTGCACCAAGAGTATGACAAACTTGCATACATGAAGCAAATGATAGAGAATTCTATGAGTAGAAAAGTTAAAAAAGCAATAAGATATACATAATGTTTGACTTATTGCAAGGATCAGAATGAAGGTTGTTTGATAGAAATACGTATCTAGAAAATGTGAAGTGATATACTTTGTGGAATCTACGCTTACTTGTGTTGTAGGGTTGAAATCTAGAGAATCATCGCTAATAGAATCTTGAGGACAATTTCATAATTGACATGATCAATGTCTTATGAATAGATATTTATGTTTCAAAAAATGTGAATGTCTTAAATCATCCTTTTTTTGCATGGGTATATAGTATGCATATCAATATGTTATTTGTTTTGATTTGACCATTGTAGCTAGTATGGCAATAAAGGATTGCTCCTCAGTATGCATTAATTTCTATTCTGATTATTATAGAGTTT
The DNA here is from genome assembly GCA_031772625.1 of Pinus tabuliformis. NCBI lineage: Eukaryota > Viridiplantae > Streptophyta > Pinopsida > Pinales > Pinaceae > Pinus > Pinus tabuliformis. The sequence goes on from CM062815.1 coordinate 1,012,231,538, forward strand.
TCACAAAAGAAACTTATACTACTTGTCCTTGGTGTATGAATTCACATTTAGTGGCAAAAATGATTCATCTTATAATCATGTGGATGACTTAATGAAGTTTATCTTGAAATTTCTTGGTAAATGATAGTTTTTGATAGGAAAATTAGATAATATTGTAACCTTTTACTTGGGTGTGAGCTTCACCTAGTACTTGGATTGAAGAGTTTAAAAATGATATTGGCATAATCTTACATGGCTTTGATATTTGTTTTTGTTTTAAATTTAAGGCTTGATAAGAAGACTTGGTTGATTTTATTACATAATATTGATTTTTTTAAGGCTAAATATATTGGTTTGGTCCATTTTATGTTTACAAAAAGAATTATATGGTTTATAGAAAAATCTCGAGCCTACTATGTCCACTTTGATAGTTACCTAGTGAAGCTTGGAATCATTGATGATCCAAACCTATATTTCAAAGTGGTCCAAGGTATGCCTTTGATTTTGGTTTTATATATTGACAATCTATTCTTGATAGGTAATGAGCCTCTGATAATCAAAGTAAGAGTGATTTGGAATCGAAGTTTGAAATGAAGGATCTTGGCATGATTCATTGGGTTTAGAAGTTTGTAAAAGGAAAATATGTCATGAAGCTAGTGGAAAGAATTGGAAATATGAAATGAAAATCCTTAGACACCCTGATGGAATTTAATTTCAAGAAATTATCCATATATGTTATTGGACCTGACTTGGAAGACTCCTCTGAGTATCAACATTTGAGTGAGGCATTGATGTTCCTTCAAAACACCCATTTGGATATATGATTTGCATTGAACACCTTGAGTAAAAATTGGGTTTCCATTAAACACATTTTTAAATACTCTACATGAGACAATCAATCATGGTCTAAGATATACTACAAGATATGTACGACTGCATGGATGCACTGATGTTGATTGGGCTAGAAACGTTATTGATAAGAATAGCACATGTGAGTGTTTTTTTAGCTTGGGATTTTCCATGATATCTTGGATGATCAGGAAATAGAAGTTCATAGCTTTAAGAAGGACTAGGGTTGAGTACATTATTGCTAGCATAGCTATCTACAAGGAATTTTTTTTTAAGGAAGCTCCATGAAGAGCTATATGAGTAGGCTTCAGATATGAAAGTGATATATCGTGACAAGACTAGGATCTGAGTGGTAGAGAATCTTGTATATATAGCTGGGATAGAGATATCTTCATAAAATGAGACAATGATGTTGTATGAGACAATCTTAGGCTTCTGGTTACAGCCTTCATGAGGATAAATATTAATAAGTTGTAGTTTTATGACATGTATTTGTTCTAACATGATGTTTGATTTGGTGTTTTGTATGAACAAGAAAACAAAGAATTTATTTTTGAGCCTCCATGTTTTCCTGATTTTCATGATTTTACTAAATAATTTTATGCTTGTACAAAGTGTCTATAATCATTATTATTCTTTTTACGCATTATTAAGTCAATATTTAGAGGCATTTAGAGATGACAGTTGTTGATCTATGAACTCTTCTTGTTTTGTTACTTTAAAGATTATTTAATGTGATAATGTCATTAATGTTAGGCTCTTTTGTGGCAAGTGGTAACAGTTCCTGTAGCAGTTCCTACACCAAGAGTTCTTGCACCAACAATTCCTGTACTAGCAGTTCTTGTACCAGTTGTTCCTGTACCAGAAACACAAGAGATACTAATGTTGCTGGCTTTGATAGCTTGGCATGGACCTTCACATTCCCTGAGAGAAGTCGTTCTTACCATTTACTTGCTCATAGATGTAACAAGAAATTGCCACATCCATTGCAGTACAAGATTCTTCTCAAACCACTGTTTAAAACTAAGTTGATCATGTTTTTATGCATATGCCAACAAGCCTTGGTCCTACATTCACCTTCCTGTGTCATACAACGTTCCTGTACCAATTCAAATTTTACAACATTCCTACACTAATTCAGATTTTACAGCATTCTTGAACCAATTTAGTTCTGTAGCAACTTTCCTGCACCAATTTGGGGATTTTATACATTGACACATTTCTAGGAAAATATGAAAGAGGCTTTTGTTCAAAATGTTGTTTGAACACTTCCACATAAGTCAAGATACACCCAGGTCATACGGACTTAATGCTTCAGCCTCGAATTCGCAGCAGTTTCCAGACTGCCAAATTCTTCCTCGTTTTCTGTGAAGGTGAAGGCGAATAGAGAAATTATGGAATATGGGTTTTGGTCCCAGTATAGCAAATTAACTAAGCCTCAAATAGATTTCTAAAATTCGTAATGGTTAAGGAGATACGAAGAGTTATTTGGAGATAGTTTGTTAAAAATACTAATTTTTCCAGAATTCCAGAAAACGCCAAGATTTGGAAAATTCATTTCAAATCTTCATTCTTTCAATAGGACAATGGTTGTACTGATATTATATCTGATGAGAATTAGTTGGGATTAAGTCCCCATGTTTTTTGCTATCTAAATCTAAAATTATCATATAAAAATATTATAAAAAAAAAGGAGCTACGTAGCTGTGAGGGGATGGCATTGTATCTTTTGTAAATCACATTATTTGCAGAACAGGGGATCAATTTCATTGTGCAGGAAAAGGAGGAGTTGCGTGCTCAGTGGGATGACCCTGGCAGGGAAAATTTTAAGGATGGATATTTATCTTAAAGATTAGAAACCTTGGCGAATCTTACTAATCCATAATATGCAAACTATAACTTGTTGGTGATATTTTAGTAAATATATTCAAACTTCTAGTGATTTTATATTGTCTCTATAAAATTTTGGCGATTTTTAAGGTAAAAAAAAAAAATTCTTATAAAATTTGGGCGAATCATTTTTAGGAAAAAAATGGGATTTGCCGAATCTTTTTTTTGGGAAAACCGTGGAAAATTAGCCCATCTGCTAATATTAGCCCCTAAAATTTTCCCTGATCCCTGGAGGGGACCACTGGAGCCTAGCATTGTTTGTTCATTCATTATGTAACATCACTTCGAATTAATATACTTTGGCATTCGATTTATGATTTCAGTGTTTTTCTAAAGCTTCTACAATTGTGACTTAGCTGCTACAAGGGAAATGAGCTAGGTGGTTGGGCCCACCAGCCAGTCCATTGCTCCAAACCTGTTATAATTCTTTTGCTGCATTTAATTTTTTGCATAGTGTGTGAGTGTAATTTCATATAGCTTTTCAATTTCATTTCACATTTCTGCTTCATGCTTTCTGCTTCATGCTTTCTGCTTCATGATTTGATCATCTGATTTTTGATTTCATCCATAATTTCTTTTTCATTGCTTTGGTCATCTAAGTGTAATGATATCGTTGTTTCCTAGGATGTATCTTTACGAACGCTAAGATGAAGTAGCAGCGGATAGATAGTGAATGTTTTATTATTGCATCTCTCATTTTTTATTATGAATTTAGTTTGATACTTGCCCTGATCTCATTGTTGTATAATAAGGCTTACTTTTAGCATATTATGGTGAAGGAAAAAATTGTTGAGTAAGAGTTCTGGTTAATTCAACTTAACATGTTTCATTGAGCATTCATGATTGCCTTAAAATTATTATTTTAAATTTGAAACTAATTCGTGTACTTAGAAGAAAAACATTCATTGTTTTGAAATCTTAATAAACAAATGCGAGGATCAACATAAGAAAAGATTATCATATTGTTTTATTGGCAAGTGAATTGCTCACAAGAATTCTTGGAATGATTTAAGGTTAAAAAGTTATATCCCTTCATCATAATTGACTGTTGTGTCAGGCCGATATACTCATTGCAGGAACTAGACATACTTTCAGTGCAGGAACATCGTTTCAGTACAAGAACAACATTCTAGTGCAGGAACGTTGTTGCGGTGCAGGAACGATGATTCAGGCCAGGAAGGAAAACTTGTAACAAATACAAATGCACACTTTCCTTAAACTTGAATATTGAATCATTTCCAGAGAAGTAGTATAATTTAGATCTCTTTTAAAAGCTTTCAATGGTTTCATTAGATTAATTGGAAAGAAGTTGCCTTATGTTTTATTTCATGCTTTTCATCTTTGCAACATAGAAGTATATTTTAAGAGGTTTTTGCATTCTTTATTTTTTGAATCACTTTCTTTTGAATGGGGCCTACATTCCCTTGTCCCCTAGACAACTGAGGAAGACTTACTGTAGGAGTCAACTCAACCCATAAGACGAGCCAGAAGTAGATTCCCGGAGTGTGTTTACTTTACTTTTGAAAAGTATTGTTCCTTTTTCCTGAATGATGCTTCTTTTGAATTTCTTGCAAAAGATTTGATTTTTATTTTACAGATCCCTGAGGTCATATTTTGGCATATATTGTGATACGCCTCTAAGTTTACTTACCCAGATTAACAAATTAACTATTGGTGTAAATCTTTCATTTATATCATCCGACATTTTGGCACTATTGCCGGGGAGACGTTGTAGGATAAGGCCTCAACGATTTGTCATTCTTTTCCCTTTCCTTTGCAATTGAATTTCTAGATTAATGAGATTCCCTTTGCTTGTTGAAGCATACTGGACGACATTCCTAGAGAGCTCACAAGCCAATTTTTCCTTTCTGGAAATGAGTGATTTCCTATACTGCAAAGTGTGATGCTTGATTTACTACAATTGAGTTTTTTATGAGCAATTTATTTTACTGCAAAGTGTGTTACTGTTTTTCTGCAATAGAGGTTATTTAATTTCTAGAAGTGTTATTTCCTTAGTTTATAGTCTTGGTTTGTTCTTTTTACTGCAATTGATATTTTGAGTTATTTATGTGCTAAAAGAACCCCTCGCTCTCAATCCGGTTGCTGACAAGACTTTCCATCTAAAAGGAAAATTACAGGAAGTGTGATTTTATTCAAAGAACTATCTCAAATTCTGGGAGAAGCTAGGGTCTCTACTTCATATAAATAACAAATCTTAGCATCAATTAGAAATCGGTCTACTCTTCTCGAAGAAGAGAATCATAAAGAACTACAAGATCTTCCCAGGGAGACTGAGAAGCTATGGATCATGCTTGATGAGAAGAATCCATCAGAAGCAAATATTGAAGAACACGAACCTGATCCAGCCTATACTTTAGAGGATGAACACATAAAATTGGAGGATTTGCATGATGTACCAGATGTTGCCCATGAATCAAATGACCAAGAATATATGGATCCCATAGAATCTTGGTTTTAGATTACTGTTAGTATTCATCCCTCCCTTATCATTCAACAATTTGTAGCATCACATCAGTTAATGCAGTTGGTACCTCATGTTCTGGTATTTTCTCGCATATACTTTCTAAATTTGAACATGAATATGATTATCCTCTTGTTGCGCACTTGGTTGCACTGGAAGTCCTCCTATACTTAAAAGGGATTCTTCCACTTCTTAGGGTAGATTAGGGTATAAGAATAAAGAAATTCCATGAATAAAGTTGTTACAACAATGCAATTGGGGTTTTGACTTTCAAAGCATAGCCACTGAAACTAATTTTAATCCGCATCAGTTGTTAACACACACATCTGTGACAAATCTTGTTGAGTATGATTCACTCTAATACCTTACGATTTTGCAAAAGTAACCATGATTAACCACTCTAATGAAGTTTTCATCTGAAATATATATTTTCAGTTTCCCTTAGAAGGTACTATTGGAGAGCCCGCTATGTTGGACCACTCTTGTAAAGATCATAATAAGCTATTCATGAGAACATTATCATTATTAACTTAAAGAATCTTTCAGTCATTATTTGGGATATTTTTAATAAGTATTTAGGGGAGAGGAACTAGCTAGTAATGATTAGTGATTAAAAAAATTTCATGCCATCCCGTACTCTTAAGGAGTAGATCTATCTCCTCACTTGTTAAGTCACCTTTGAAGTTAACAACAATCAAAATTTATAAAATAATTAGGGGAGGATAGGAGGTCTCACGATGAGCCGACCTACAATGATCATGGGACCTGTTGTGCTTGTCAACAACCCCCTATTTATTAAAGCTAGTAGTAAAATATTACTTTAATAAATGGGGACCCTTTCAAAAAATGTACATACCAAAAAGTCAATCCTAGTATGTAGATATTTCTTTCGTTTCTGGAATAAATCAAGATATCAAACAAAACCTCCGAAACCCTTGAAATGCTATTGTTTTGTATTTAGCATGAAATGCATCTCAAACGATACCTTTCTAACCCACCACGATCTATGATAAAACAGTCGAAAAAGTAAATCTATATTCTAAAAACGGTCATAATGTTAGAAGGTTCTCAAAAGCTTCTTTAAAAAGCCAAAGTATCGCTTCGCAACATAACTGTTTAAAACAAATTCTCTTAAGAGGTTACCCTGAAGTATTGTGGTCTGCGAGATTGCAATGATTTAATAGCTTTCTCGAATCACATTTCAATCATGTGACACAAGCCTCGACCTATTATATGTCAAAATTGCAATATGCGATCTCAACCTGGACCCACCTCCTAATCTTTCCACCAACACATACGGAGGTCCATTATTCATTAAAAAAGAAACCCGATAATTAATGACGTTTGTTTTTCATATCTTGCATCTTGCACAAACTCAAAAAGTGGTAAGAGAAAAAAAAAAAGATTATGCAATATAGAAAACTGCGATATTGCTTTGGAAATCGCAAAATCGCTATCATCACGGTTTAAAGGCTCACCACCCTAGGAGATTGTTTCCCAATTCATGATGTGAATATTTATGGACATTTAAGTTAAAAGATAACGGATCATTAGTGGGCATTTATGAAGAAGTAACTGCATTTATGTGTGAAAGGCCATTTAGAGTGATTTGATATCAACTCACGAGATTTTAAATAAAACACCTTTACCACCTTCGCTGGTTTTCTTTATCGATTTATTCCTACGTTCATTATCATTTTTATCCGCTAAGTTGTTCCTCTTGAAACTTTCAGGGAAAAACAACAAAACAAGGAGCCAAAAGCAATTGTGAAGAAAGGAAAAGCAGTTTCCTCTGAGAAGTCAGAATTGACTCCGCTGTTCACAGATACTACATGTAATAAGGGAGCAAGGACATCTACATGGGAAACCATGTATCAGTTACTGGAAGATGAACAACAAAGGATTCTCGAGATAATGATTACAGTCGATGGACGCGATTCCTCTGATGCTTCCCTAAATGAACTTGCATGCTCATTCCTACACCGAATAGCCGCGTGACCGAAAATAATCCCTTATACCGACATGGTTAAGTGGATCATTGACGACGTTGATATATCTGACAGAGAATTCAAAATAGGAGGCTAGGAAGTTATAGGATCTTTCACTCCAGATAACCTAAGACTTATGTACCATTTACCAGAACCACAGGTTACCTACAACAGGCAATTTGTTGAGAAATTCATCAAAGAAAATGAAGACCCGGTAGACTGCACAAAGAATTGGTCAAATAATGAAGAAAGAATCAAGAAATACAAAAACGGTATGTACACCACCGCATCTATTTGTTCCCCTTTCTGTTTTGTTGCGGCTATGCTCTGTAGACTATTTGGCAAACCCAACAGTAACAAATTTTCCTTAGAATGGTTGCCCTTAATAGATGCAACCATTAACGCAACAATAATAGATTGGGCACAAATCCTATCTGACAATTTAGCTAAAGCAATTATAGAGTATAGAAGGAAAAGGAGTATTGCTTCAAGGGTTTACCCTCCATTTTTTATGTGTGCTCATGTTATGGATGCTATTTTCTTTGGTTCTAAATTCCCTCTTATGGAGTGGAAGTGGACTTTCCAAGATCCACTCCCTATTTACATCCACCACAAAGATATGTGGGACTCCAATTTTGAACCACATTTCTTCAAGATTTTCCACGAGGTTATGCTTCCCATCCATAAGCAAATCTATAACTGAGATGCCCCCAGATTCTCTCAAGAAGCCAGGATAGACATCCTCCAAGTAGCCTGATGGTTTGGGGAGGAGACATTTACATATATTAGAGTTTTTGGTAGCATCACCTCTCCCCATGTTCTCCCTTTCTATGTCCTAGATAAATTAGTGGCTAGAGAGATAGGCTATCAAACATGGAATGAAGGAGAGATGAGAAAAACACTGGAGGACTCAAAGAAGGCCATTTGGCCTCAATTTCCTGTATCATGTGGAGTGTTTGCATTATATGACGTTGGACATGCATTCAAGGAAGTAGATAATATGTTATCTCTACGACTACCTAAGTTCCCCGAAAGACAATACGACCCATTCGATATTGTCAAGGATTTTACCAGTATGGTCAAAATAAAAATATTTAGCCATGAGAAGGACCCATTTGATGATGTTTTCTTATAGAAGAATACCTTCAAAGAAGTGAAACATATGGCACAGATACTTTTTGATCAAGAGGGTCTTGAAACATTTTATAGCTATAGAGAAAAGAGATTATCAAAGGTCCCATTGGACCAATTGATTATCGAACTAATAAATGAGCGCACTCCCAGTGTAAGCATAGATGGTGACAATGAGGAAAAATCTAATACCAATTTTGGGAAGGTATCCGAGAAGTCTTCAGAAAATAAGAAAAGTAGGAGCAGAGAATTAATCTAGGACACAACCCAGTCTACAACAAAGACAGATGAACAGACTTTGACCATCAAGCAAACTAAAACCCATACTCCCCCTATACCACTAATAAAGCCTCTGGCAATTGATTTGGAAGAAGAGTGGGATAATTTCAACAGAAAACTCAACACAGAGGAACAAGCACTGGAGACACAAATAACACATCAAGAAACAACTTCGGAAATCATAACAGGGGGAACTGTGAATACTCAAGAAATAGAACACATTCCTGTTACCCCCACCTCTGAGATTGTTTTAAGAATAGAAGAAATTCCCCCTCTTGATGTATTTTACAGCCCACAGCACAAGGCCATTGTGAAGAGACAAAGAAAGAAAAGAAAATTGGAATCTATAACTGCTACCACCCCAGACAATGAGCCGATGGATGTCCTATGGAAAGACTCATCTACCGACCCATCGGCCAACCTCACTAGGCTCTCACAGTTTGCAGGCGCATACGCTACGGCAACCATTAACAAAGCAGCAGAGGTACAACTGTTTCTCAAAGAAAAGGAAGACAAAATTTTGTCACTAGAACAGCAATTACAGCAAGCCAAAACCAACCAACAAGCAGAAATACAATTGGCTAAGCTACAGCAGGAGTTCCAACAAATGCAAATAGAACATCAAAGCAACTTGGCAAATAAGGAGGCACAGATACAGAGCATAACGGATCTACATAAGGATGACCCAAAGATTGATCAGTTTGTCACTGAAGCACTCAACCTCAACTCCCATCTCACACACCAAAAGGTATTGCTATGCCAAAAAATCTCCCAATGGAATTCTCATTGTGAAATAAGCGACAAGTTAACAAGCCAAGTCGTGGAATTGCAAATGGAATATGATGAAATTCTTAAGAAGGTTTCAGATTTCATAACTTGGCAAAATTCTAAGAATGGGAGAAGAGCTAACATGCCCAAACTAGATGAATCACATAAGGAGATCTTATTCGTAAATTGGGGTTCTTGGCTCAAAAAGGTAGAACAGGAAACAGAGGATGCGGCAATAGTAGCAAACAATGTCATTGAAAATGTAAATGAAAATTTGCATAATGCTAATCTTGTGGCAGAAACCACCCTTGGTTTCCTTCCAAATACAAAACAACTTGAATTACAGTGGAAGCAGGCAAAAGAAAAAAGAACAGAAGCAATTAGGAAAGTAACCAAGTTAATCTGGGAGGCTTATTGGCAATATGTCGTAAAATTGCACAGCCAATGCATGTCCCTAAAATGCATAATTGTTTCTACCAAGAAAATGGTGCTAGAGCTCATCAATGTTGTGTTTACAGGACAACTAAAAGCCGAAGACGGCCAACCTACACCCCTCAAGACCATGCTAGATATTTGCGATCTGAATGATCCAATGTAGGATTAGTCATTATGCACATTTCTATTTTTGTTTTATTTTGCTTAAATTGAGGCAGGTTGTTTAAACCTCCTTAATTTTTTTTGTAATAATCTATTTTTAGTTTCATATGTTAGTATTTAAACCTCTCATGCATTTAGAGAGGGGTCTAGAAATTTTATCAGAAACGTTCTTCAAAACATGCAATTTTTCTCCCTTTGAGGAAGTTCTAGTGAGATTAATGGAACAGGATTTATTTTCTAGTTGAATTTGACATCTTCTACTGAAATGCACTTTTGTTCTCTTAGATGATGTTGGGTGATTTGAAAGTAGAACAATATTTTTGGAGCACATGAGTAGAACGTATTATAAAAATGGTACTTTTATCTCTTAATTGCTTTTACTTATGCGTCAAGAAATACATTATCATCAAGTCATTTATGTATGAAAGTTTGAATTTTAGATTGCCATTATTGCACTATTGTATGATGATGATTTATAGTTTATGCTAAATACATGTATGATTTTTATGCGATATGTCTCTCATATCGTTTCGGCTAACTTTTTATACGAAACGATGATTGTTAAATGGATTCATTCCTTATCATAATTGAATGATCTTTATTATCAATTAATTTCAGGCATCCTTTTAGATTGCATACTTCATGTTACTCCCGGGATAGTTATAGTTAGATGAATATTTTTGATTATGACAAATTTCATATGATTATTGATTAAATCAGATTAGTTTAAGGTTAAGTATTACTCCAAAAACCTCAAAAATATCATCCCATTAGCACAAGCATAAAAATAGATTGGGAAACTAGTCCCATCATCCCCAGTTGGAGCCACTATTCCAAATGGAAAAGGAGCTGGCCTAAGGTCGAGACCGGGTGGTTATCCCCATTGTTGAGGCGACGATTTTCAAGCCTTCAACATATTTGGTGCTAGAAGGAGGGCCTAACTATGACTAGAAACTAAATCCAAAACTATAGGCGATTATAAGAGTAAAATGCCCTCACCATCACCTCCAACTTCTCCTTCACATTCCAAATCTCCTATTCTCAAGCGAGAAGTTGAAAAGAAAAATACAGAGTCCACTGTTGAAATCCTAAACAAGCTAGATAGTTCTTCTTCTAAACCCTCTGAAGTACAATCTTTGATCCACAAATTACAAGGGATTTCAATATCTCAAGAAGAGTCTAAGTTATCCCAAGGCAGTGTCACTTTTCAATATATCCCATCGCAACCGTTAACTAGAGCAAAGAGTGAAAAACTTGGAATCCCACTAGTTGAGTTCCCTCTACCAAGGTGAAAAAGGGGTAGGAAAACACAATCAGAATCTAACAACAAGATTCCTTTATCATCATCATCAATTCCATCCATACCATCGCAAGGACACACACCCATTTCCCAACTCCAGATCATAATTCACACAGGTATAGGATCTTCACCATCCTCTACCTAGTCACTTTCAACCCCTGCTTCACCGTCTTCTACTAATAGCTCAATAATGGCACATAATCAACCTCAACCAAGGCCATGGACCAACCCAGGAGCTATGAGAATGCTTGCACCTTTGACCCAATTACCAGCTCAACCAGAAAAATGGTTACCTAAATTTAACCCTGATAGTGGTCTGTTAGTTGAAGAACATATAAATTTTTTTATGTTATCCATCAATTTGAATGGAGTAACAGAAGACGACGCAGTTGTAAGATTATTCCCATATACATTACAAGGAGTAGCTGGATCATGGTACTTTTCATTACCATCAGGCTCAATTAATAGTTGGGAGGCTTTTCAAGAACAATTTTTAACTAAATTTGGAGATGATAGGTCAACAGCAACTTTGATAAATGACCTCTCCAATTTGAAAGCCGAACCTAAAGAACCCATTAAGGACTTCAATTCGTGTTTCAATAAGTTATTAAATAAAATACCTGCGGTGTCTAAGCCTAGCGAGGAGGTCTGAAATGAATGGTACATTTCTGCTCTACCTTCAAACACAACCATCTTCATGGATAGAGCTTCCAAACCAACGTTAGCAGAAAATATGAAAGAAGCAATAGCTGTTGAAAAACGTATCTTGGCCGTAGAAAAGAAAAATGCATTAGAGGAAAGAAAATCCAAGAAAGTAACCTTTAGAGACAATTCTAGGAAAAAGCCACCAAAGGATCCTTTTGATCTAGAAGGGTTACAAAAATTCCTCAAGACCATGTCCAACGAAATGGTGGACATAAAAAAACAAGTAGCAGAATCCTCTTCCAAGAAACCTTTTAGACCATATAAAAGGAATGCCCCAACCAATCCTAAACCTCCAAATGCTATATCAAACGTTGAATCGGATGGGGAAGAGGAAGAAGCCTCAAGTCAAGAACAAACTGACGATGAAGAAATAGTGGAATTACAAGGAATGTGGGATTTTATCCTTCCAAATGAAGAGGATCAGGAAGCACTACCCATTGCCACTAGAAGCAGAAATCAACTTGATCCACCTCAATCAAGTTCAAAACAGAAAACTTCAATGCCACCTCCCAGAGATAAAATTGTAGGTAAGAAATCTTCCCCAAAATCTACTCAAACAAACCCTACCCAATCAGATTCTTTACCATCATCCAAAACTCTGATAATTCCCGACGAAATGGAATACAATATTATTGAGGATATGAAGAAAACTAGGGCAAAAATTACCTTTCATGAGCTTAGTAAGTTAAAGCATCAACAAAAGCTACTTTTGAAATAACTCAAAGTGGTTCCCACTACCTCACTTCCTGCTGCAGGAATATCACAGGCTGCTCAGGAAATGGGAAGACCCCCTAGTATTTCTTCAAACAAATTGATCCAAACGACATCACTCTAATTAGTGGAAGATCGAAATCTCATACTCCATAATTTCTCCTTACTTTTGAAGTCTTTAATAAAAACTTGCACAACAGTGTATTTGATTCTGGTGCTTCATCTAACATTTTGCCTAGAACAATCTGCGCTAAGTTAAACGTCCAACCTCAAAAATTTGCAGTACGAATAGTACAATTAGATTGGTCTCAAGTCAAAGTTGTTGGAGAACTAAATCAAGTAACCATTAGACTTTCATCAAACCCAAAAGTTTGTCAAGTCATTGATATACTTGTAGCTGACATTCTTGAATTCTATGGCTTAATTCTCAGTAGGGATTGGTCAGAAAAGCTCCATGGTTACTTTGCAACTGACTGGTCTCACATGTGGCTTCCCTATAACAACAAGCCAAATCAGATAAGGGTTGATCGAGAGAAACATCAAAAATATATAGTGACAGAACTAGAAGGAGAAAATGAGTCAGTAGCATATAACAATAATATAATCGGAACTATTCAGTTGAGTCATTCCTAGGGAATTTCAATGCTCATTCCTCACCTTTCTTAGAAAACTATGTTGTATCTCAAATCAAAAATTATTCCCAAATAGACACCTCTAAATGTCTGAATTTTGTAGATAAACCTGTACATAAATCTTTATTTTGGAAATTATTTTTTGATGGATCTAGATCCAATGATGGAGCAGGGGCAGGATGCATATTAGTTAGCCCAGAGGGGGAAAAGACAATGCTAGCATGTAGACTTGAATTCGATTGCACAAACAATATTGTTGAATATGAGGCATTGGTTCAAGGTTTGTACAAAGAAATTGGTCTTAATATCAAATACCTTCAAGTGTTTGGAGACTCCGAAATTATCGTTAGACAAGTAAGAAATACTATACACTGTCTGTCAGGACATTTGAAACACTATCAATCACTAGTCCAAGACCTGACTTCACATTTTACAGCGTTTAACATTTCTTCAATCCCAAGACTCCAAAATGCTAGTGCCGATCTCCTAGCTAATGTAGCTTCCAAGCTTATTCCACCAGAAGACTACAACCCACATTGATTCTCCATTGAATTAATTTTTAGGTTGTCTATCCCTGATAATATCACCAATTGGAGAGTCTTTAACAACGATCTCGATATCGTAAAATTCCTCACCTCAGAAGGCTCTTACGAGGACCATATAGTTGATGAAGACTAGCATGACAACCAACTGAAGCAAGAAACCAACAACAATGCTATACCAAAATCTGTATTTAAATTGGAAGATTTATACGACCTCAAAGATAGGTTCAAATGATCAACTAATTCAAAACTTCAGAGTTCAACTCTGAGGTATGAATTAATCAATCTTGGAACTAACACAAAACCATAAAACATCAATCTATGTCTCGAACTCACATATGAAGAAAAATCAACTTTTATACATCTGTTAAAACAATATAAGAATGTCTTTGCTTGGAATTAAGATGATCTTAAAACCTATCACACTTCTATTATTCAACATACTATCCCCATGACCTCTGATGAAAAACCTGTTCAACAGAAATTGAGGAAAATTCTTTCCAATTTAGAAAACCAGATTAAATCTGAGTTAAGTAAACTACTAAAAGCCAAAATTATTTTTCCCGTTAGGCACTCCAGGTGGGTCTCCAATCTCGTCCCAGTTAGAAACAAAAACGACGATATTTGGATTTGTATAGACTTTCGCAATCTCAATAAAGCTTGCCAAAAGGACAATTTTTCGTTGCCTCCTATGGAATAGATATTGTAATTAGTTGCAGGCTTAGAATTAATGTCCTTCAAAGATGGTTTCTTAGGTTACAATCAAATCTTAGTCCATCCAGATGATCAACTGAAAACCACATTCAGAACAAAATGGAGCACCTACGCCTATCAAAAGATGCCGTTCGGACTAATTAATGTTGGTGCCACTTTGCAAAGAGCCATGGATATTGCCTTCAAGGGCTTAGTAAATAGGTCAGTGGTAATCTACTTAGACGATATAACTGTATATTCCAAAAAACGTAGTAATCGTCTGAGAGATATAAAACAAAACTTTGAACGTTGTCAAAAGTATGAGATTTCCCTTAACCCCAAAAAATATTTTTTCACGTTAAGTGAAGGAAAACTCCTTGGATTTATTGTGTTCAAAATAGGGATTCATATTGACCCTGACAGGATTAAAGAAATTTCTAAAATACCTTTGCCCCATAACAAAAAATCGATGCAATATTTCCTTGGTCAAATAAATTTTGTCAAATGATTTTTCCCTGACTTTTCAAGAATTGTATTACCACTTCAACCCATGATAAAGAAAAATTCCCTGTTTAAATGCAGTTAGTTGGAACATGAAGCTTTTAACTTGATAAAACAAGCAATCATAAATGCCCCGTCTTTATCAATGCCTAATTTTTCCAATCATTTCACCTTGTACACTTTCGCTTCCCAGAAATCATATGCAACCATATTGACTCAAGTAGATCAAGACAAAGCCGAAGCCCCGATTTCTTTCTTTAGTTCCAATTTACAAGGAGCTAAATTGGATTACTCAAATATTGAAAAACAAGCTTACGCTGTTTTCAAATCAATAAAACGCTTCAGAACTTTTCTTCTCAAAACCCACACTAAGGTGATAGTACCATTCCCATCAGTAAGAAATATTATAGTACAAAGGGAGGCCGGTGAAAAAAGAGAAAATTGGGTTACGGCTCTGCAAGAATATGACATTGAAATCAAACCAACAAACATTGTGAAAGGTCAAGGTTTTTGCAGGATGTTGGTAGGAGCATCAAATATCTCAGAATCACAGAATTCAGGTGACGATGTGCAAATCTATGAGGTAAGCCTTACCGACACTGAATCGACATATGTTGATATAATATTCTATTTAAAAAATGGATATGCACCTCCACATTTGAATTATCGAAAGAAAAGAGCCTTGAGGTTGAAAGCTAAACAATATCAAATTGTCAACAATGTCTTGTTTAGAATGAATTATGATTCTGTTTTGCTTAGATGTCTCAAGAAATCTGAAGCAGAGAAAGTACTACAGGAACTTCACGATGGACTGGCTGGTGGACACTTTGCAGGAGATGCTATAGCACATAAAATCCTATGTGCAGGCTATTACTGGCCAACCCTATTCAAAGATGCACACAATTATGTAAGGAAATGTAAGATATGTCAGACAACTACTGGAAGATAGAGGAAACCAACACTACTGTTACAACCAGATAACAATGATCTGCCATTTTAACAGTGGGGATTGGACATAATAGGTGAGATCGTTCCTCATTCTTCTAAGCAACACAAATATATCCTTACAGCCACTGATTATTTCATGAAATGGGTTGAAGTAATTTCGTTCAAGGTAGCCAACTCTGATAATATTATTGAATTTATAGATCAATTTATCATCACTAGTTTTGGTTTACCTTCTACCTTAATGTTCGATAATGCATCTTACTTTTCATGTAATGCTATGACAGAGTTTGCTCTTAAAAAAGGCTTTAAACTTAAATACTCTGCTAATTATTATCCACAAGGAAATGGGTTAGCTGAATCTACAAATAAGAACCTTATCAGGATTATTAAACAAATGATCGATCAAAGTCAAAATAACTGGCATAAATCTTTAGTGTTTGCTCTGTGGGCAGATCGAATAACTCAGAAAACCTCCATCGGCACTTCTCCTTTTAATTTGGTTTATGGGAAAGAAGTCGTCTTACCAACAAACATAGTTATTCCCTCATTTTCCTTGGTTCAATTCATCGAAGAGACTCCTTCCTTGTCTATGCAACTTAGACAATTACAAATCCTTAAACTTGAAGAGGAGTGAGAAAAGGCTACAATTACCCATGCACATCATCAACAGTTAGTCAAAGTGTCCTTTGATTCGAATTCTGTAGCTCTAAAGAATTTCCAACTCAGAGACTTAGTGTTAAAATGGGATAAAGCCCACGAAGAGAAAGGTAAGCATACTAAGTTTCGATGGACGTGGCTTGGCCCATTCCAGATTTTCCAGCTAATAGGCCCATCAACTTTTCTACTACAATATTTAGTAGGTAAGAGAGAACCTTTGTGTGTTAATGGACAGGTCCTAAAGAAATATTTCCATAGAAAATGATCTCTTCTGATCACTGTATAGTATATTCTTTAGTTTAACTTTCTTTTGAAATAATAATACAAGTTGAAAACATTTGAGTTTGGCTTTGTTGAGCGATAGTTTCTCTTTTTTAATTTTTTTTTTCACTTGTATAAGTAGAAATGGTTATGAAAATTAATCTTCATTCATGAAATAAATAGTTGAGTGCTACAGCTCCAAAACTGCTTGTTTTTCTGTTAAGTTATCCAATCTTTGATAAAACTTAACTTTAGAAAGAAATTTTCTTTACATCAGTCAAGAAAAGTATCAATAACAAAGCAAAGTTTCTCTGTGGAAAATAATCTTTAAACTCTACAATTGTCGTCCAGCAACTCTTCATGAGCCAATGATTCCCCCCACTTGAGTAGCTTTCAATTTTAGAGTGTAATTCTAAAATATACTTTAAACTTAAAGGATAAGAGGTCACATCAAGAGCCGGCTTACCATGATTATAATATTATAACCAAATGACATTACCAATATTGAATATCAAAACAGGGTAATGGCTTGAGATTGTATCAATCAAAAGACAAGGGGTCTCATCAAGAGCCAGCTTGTTCAATTCAGTTATAAATCAAGTGAATGGCATTGTCAATTTTGGCCACCAAACCAAGACATTGTCCTTTAAGAAATAAAAGAAGAATGAATTACTTCAATAAAATAAAGAAAGCATCAAGTATATTGAATAATTTATCTTTAAATCTGCATTCTTACTTAAGTGGGATATTGAATCATTACTGGGTAACAGGTAACCCTGTCGAGGCTATGAACGCCTGCTGGCAGCAGAGGCTCTACCTATGACAAATGAGTATACCAAAACTGGTCTAACGAGATTCTTTTGCTTTTATCTTTATAACCAAGTAATGGATGATGTAAGTAAAAGGACTATCTGTGAGAAAAGGACAATCAAAAGAAAGATAGTTAAAGCAGATGTTGTTTATTGATAGACGAGTAGTACTACTTACCTTGTATTCCATGCAATTTAGTTTTATTTTCAAAACTATCTTTATTTTAGAAGTTTTAGAAAATTCAAAAAATTCTCAGAGATAATTGGTTCTTCCAAGTGAATCGCCAATTGTTGTGCTTGTCAACAACCCCCTATTTATTAAAGCTAGTAGTAAAATATTACTTTAATAAATGGGGACCCTTTCAAAAAATGTATATACCAAAAAGTCAATCCTAGTATGTAGATATTTCTTTCATTTTTGGAATAAATCAATATATCAAACAAAACCTTTGAAACCCTTCAAATTCTATTGTTCTATATTTAGCATGAAATGCATCTCAGACAATACCTTTCTAACCTACCATGATCTATGATAAAACAGTCGAAAAAGTAAATCTATATTCGAAAAACGGTCATAATGTTAGAAGGTTCTCAAAAGCTTCTTTAAAAATCCAAAGTCTCGCATCGCAACATAACTGTTTATAAACAAATTCTCTTAAGAGGTTACCCCAAAGTATTGCGATCTACGAGATTGCAATGGTATAATAGCTTTCTCGCATCACATTTCAATCATGCGACACAAACCTCGACCTATTATATGCAAAAGTTGCGATATGCAATCTCAACCGGGACCCACCTCCTAATCTTTCCACCAATGCATACGGAGGTCCATTATTTGTTAAAAAAGAAACTTGATAATTAATGACGTTTATTTCTCGCATCTTGCACAAACTCAAAAAGTGGTAAGATAAACAAAAAAAGATTATGCGATATAGCGATCTGCGATATTGCTTTGCAAATCGCAAAATCGCTATCCTCGCAGTTTAAAGGCTCACCACCCTAGGAGATTGTTTCCCAATTCACGATGTGAATATTTATGGACATTTAAGTTAAAAGATAATGGATCATTAGTGGGCATTTATGAAGAAGTAACTACATTTATGTGTGAAAGGCCATTTAGAGTGATTTGATATCAACTCACGAGATTTCAAATAAAACACCTTTATCACCTTTACTGGTTTTCTTTATCAATTCATTCCTATGTTCAGTATCGTTTTTATCCAATAAATTGTTCCTCTTGAAACTTTCAGGGAAAAACCATAGAACAAGGAGCTGAAAGCAATGGTGACCATGAGGAAAAATCTAAAACCAATTTTGGGAAGGCATCCGAGAAGTATTCAGAAAATAAGAAAAGCAGGAGCAGAGAATTAATCCAGGACACAACCCAATCTACAACAAAGACAAATGAACAGACTTCGACCATCAAGTAGACTGAAACCCATACTCCCCCTATACCACTAATAAAGCCTCTGGTAATTGATTTGGAAGAGGAGTGGGATAATTTCAATAGAAAACTCAAAATAGAGGAACAAGCACCAGAGACACAAATAACACATCAAGAAACAACTCCAGAAATCATAACAAGCGGAACTATGAATACTCAAGAAATAGAATACATTCCCGTTACCCCCACCTCTGAGATTATTTTAAGAATAGAAGAAATTCCCCCTCTTGATGTATTTTATAGCCCACAACACAAGGTCGTTGTGAAGAGACAGAGGAAGAAAAGAAAATTGGAATCTAAAACTGCTACAACCCCAGACAATGAGCCGATGAATGTCCTATGGAAAGACTCATCTACCGACCCATCGGCCAACGTCACTAGGCTCTCGCAGTTCGCAGGCGCATACACTACGGCAACCATTGACAAAGCAGCAGAGGTACAATTGTTGCTTAAAGAAAAGGAAGACAAAATTTTGTCACTAGAATAGCATTTATAGCAAGCAAAAACTAACCAACAAGAAGAAATACAATTGGTTAAGCTACAACAGGATTTCCAACAAATGCAAATAGAACATCAAAGTAGCTTGGCAGGTAAGGAGCCACAGATATAGAGCATAATAGATCTACATAAGGACGACCCAAAGATCAATTAGTTTGTCACTGAAGCACTCGGCCTCAACTCCAAGCTCACACACAAAAAGGTATTGCTATGCCAAAAAATCTCCCAATGGAATTCTCACTGTGAAATAAGCGACAAGTTAACAAGCCAAGTCATGGAATTGTGACTGGAATATGATTAAATTTTTAAGAAGGTTTTAGATTTCATAACTTGGAAAAATTATGAGAACGGGAGAAGAGCCGACATGCCAAAACTGGATGAATCACATAAGGAGATCTTATTCACAAATTGGGGTTCTCGGCTCAAAGAGGCAGAACAGGCAATAGAGGATGCGGCAGCAGCAGCAAACAACGTCATTGAAAATGTAAATGAAAATTTGCATAATGCTAATCTTGTGGTAGAAACCACCCTTGGTTTCCTTCCAAATGCAAAACAACTTGAATTATAGTGGAAGCAGGCAGCAGAAGAAAGAACAGAAGCAATTAGGAAAGTAACCAGGTTAAACTAGGAGGCTTATTGGCAATATCTGGTAAAACTGCACAACCAATGCATGACCCTGAAATGCATAATTGTTTCTACCAAGAAAATGGTGCCAGTGCTCATCAATGTCGTGTTTATAGGACAACTGAAAGCTGAAGTCGGCCAACCTACACTCCTCAAGACCATGCTAGATATTTGCGATTTGAAAGATCAAATGCAGGATTAGTCATTATGCACATTTCTATTTTTGTTTTATTTTGCTTAAATTGAGGCAGGTCATTTAAACCTCCTCAAATTTTTTTGTAATAATCTATTTTTAGTTTCATAAGTTAGTATTTAAACCCCTCTCATGCATTTAGAGAGGGGTCCAAAAATTTTATTAGAAACATTCTTCAGAACATGCACTTTTGTTCCCTTTGAGGAAGTTCTGGTGAGATTAATGGAACAAGATTTATTTTCTACTTGAATTTGACATCTTCTACTGAAATGCACTTCTGTACTCTTAGATGATGTTGGGTGATTTGAAAGTAGATCAATATTGTTGGAGCACATGAGTAGAACGTATTATAAATGGTACTTTTATCTCTTAATTCCTTTTACTTATGCGTCAAGCAATACATTATCTTCAAGTCATTTATGTATGAAAGTTTGAATTTTAGATTGCCATTATTGCACTATTGTATGATGATGATTTATAGTTTATGCTAAATACATGAATGATTTTTATGCGATATATCTCTCACATCGTTCTGACTAACTTTTATATGAAATGATCCTTGTTAAATGGATTCAGTCATCGTAATTGAATGATATTTATTATCGATTACTTTCAGGAATCATTTTAGATCGCATATTTCATGTTACTCCTGGGATAGTTATAGTTAGATGAATATTTTTGATTAGGACAAATTGCATATGATTATTGATTAGATCAGATTAGTTTAAGGTTAAGTATTACTCCAAAAATCTCAAAAATATCATCCCATTAGCACAAGCATAAAAATAGATTGGGAAACTGGTCCCATCATCCCCAGTCAGAGCCACTATTCCAAACGGAAAAGGAGTTGTCCTAAGGTCTAGACCGGGTGGTTATCCCCATTATTGAGGCTACGATTTTTGAGCCTTCAACAGGACCTAACATACATAACATTACTGTGTTGGTCAGAGAGTAATGGCTTTCAGTCGAAAAGCTGGAAGACAGGAGGTCTCATCACAAGCCAAGTTGTTCATTAATGTTACTCTTGTGAGTGGCACTACCATCAGCTAGTTACCAAGCCAGGACAGTGGCCTTCATCTAAAAGTCAAATAAGCTAACTCTGAATCTCTATCTAGTAAGTGGGACACAAGCATTTTGTTGGGCTAAAAGACATCCCTGCCGAGGTTATAGACACCTGGGGGAAATAGGGCCATGTCTGTGGTATTAAAGTTAATTGAAAACTAAGATTTACTCTGTTATCTTTCTCTTTCCCTAAAACTCATCATTTTATTTCTTAGACAATGGTTTTAATTTGATTTGAGCATGATGCTTTGAGTTCTATTTTTCAAAAACCAAGAATATTGAATGATGTGGTACCCTTAGTGAAGGTAATTCTTTGTACTGATTAAGGAGAAATTTAGTTTTGCATCTAAATGACAATGAAATTTAGAATGTTCAATAAAGAGGTTGTTAATTGGTCCAGGAAAGTGTCAAAATGTTCAATTTTTATTTCCCTTTTCTGGTATCATAACTCACTTTAATTTTAACGGTAATTAGATTGATGCATTACTCAATGATGATTACTCACTAGGTGTTGATGGACAACAATGTGCGTTGATTGTGACTGCCTCTAAATAAGCACTACATGACCTAGGTATAGGATTCTTATAGTAGGTGCAGGAATCTTGTGGTAGTCTTCTTGGAATTGCACATTTTCAACAAACATTTGATTTTTTATCATGAATTTTAATAAGACTCTGGGCAGAAATAAGAGCTCTAAAATCTATGGCAAGCAGGAAGTTCATTTGAAACAGGACATAAGGTATGTGATGTCTATCATAAAGGTGCGATACTCGTTTTCCATAATGTATGGTACAAATCTTTGATTTCCCATACTTGATCTTGTTACATTGCAATCTTATCATTCCTGCACTCGATACTTTCATAAGGACTTTGACATGGTTTTATTTTGCACTGTAATAGTGATGTTGTGGACTTAATGAATGCTTAAAAAATGATGACATACCAGGTATCTTAATATTTCCTTGCTGAGATTTTTGCTGACATTTTTATCAAGAAGTATAGTATGATATTTAAACATTTTCCTTGCCTTCTTCCATGATTTTATAATTTAGCTTACATGAGGACATGCGGGAAGGTCAACGTGGGGGAGTGTTGAGCCTCCACTTTGTCCATATTTTCATGATTTTACTGAATAATTATATGCCTGTACTAAGTGTCTATAATCAAAATTATTGTTTTTACACATTATTAAGTCATTATTTAAAGGAATTTAGAGCTAACAATTGTTGATCTATGAACTCTTCTTGTTTTTTTAATTTGAAGAGTATTTCATGTGAAAATATCAATAATGTTAGGCTCTTTTGTGGTAGGTGCTAACAGTTCCTGCACCAACAGTCCCTACACCAACAATTCCTGTACTAGCAGTTCTTGTGCTAGTTTCTCTTATACCAGCAGTACAAGGGATACTAATGATGTTGGCTTTGATAGCTTGGCATGGACCTTGACATTCCCAAGGAGAAGTCGTGCTTACCATTTACTTGCTCGTATATGTATCAAGAAATTGCCACATCCATTGCAGTACAAGATTCTTCTCAAGCCATTGTTTAAAACTGAGTTGATCATGTTTTTATGCATATGCCAACAAGCCTTGGTCTTGCATTCACCTTCTTGTATCATACACCGTTCCTACACCACGTATCAAATTCCTACACCAATTCAAATTTTACATCATGCTTGCACCAATTCAGTTCTATAGCAACATTCCTACACCAATTTGGGGCTTTTATACATTGGCACATTTCTAGGAATATATGAAAGATGTTTTTGTTCAAAATGTTGTTTGAACACTTCCACATAAGTCAAGATACACCCAAGTCGTAAGGACTTATATTTAGGGAATAATTAATGCTTTAGCCCCGAATTTTCCTACCATTTTCTAGAATGCCAACTTCCTTCTCATTTTCCATGTAGGTGAAGGTGAATAGAGAAATTATGGAACATGTTTTTTGGTCCTAGTATAGAAAATTGACTAAGCCTCAAACAAATCTCTAAAATTCGTAATGGTTAAGGAGATATGAAGAGTTATTTGGAGGCAGTTTATTAAAAATACCAATTTTTCCAAAATTCCAGAAAATGCTGAGATTTGGAAAATTTGTATCAAATCTTCATTCTTTCAATAGGGAAACAATTGTACTAATATTATATTCGATGAGAATTAGTTGGGATTCAATCCCCATGTTGTTTTCTGTCTAAAGCCAAAATTATCATGTAAAAATATTATAAAACAAAGGAGTTACATAGGTGTGAGGGGATGGCATTGTATCTTTTGTAAATCACATTGTTTGCAGAACAGGGGATCGATTTCATTGTGTAGGAAAAGGAGGAGCTGCGTTCCCAGTGGGATGATCCTTGGAGGGGACCATAGAAGCTCAATGGTGCTTGTTCATTCATTATGTAACAAGACTTTTAATTAATATACTTTGGCATTCGATTTATGATTTTGGTGTTTTTCTAAAGCTTCTGGGATTGTGAGTTAGTTATTGCAAGTGAAATGAGCTAGGTGGTTGAGCCCAACAGCAAGTTCGTTTCCCCAAACCTCTTAGAATTCTTTTGCTATATTTTCTTTTCTACATAGTGTGTGAGTGTGATTTCATATAGCTTTTCAATTTCATTTCATACTTTTTCTTCATGCTTTCTGCTTCATGATTTGATCATCTGATATTTTATTTCATCCATAATTTATTTTTCATTTCTTTGGTCATCTAAGTGTAATGATATTGTTTTTTCCAGGAATGTATCTTTATGAAGGTTGAGCTGAAGTAGCAAAGGATAGATAGTGAATATTTTATTACTACATCTCACATTTTTTATTCTGAATTTAGTGTGATACTTGTCCTGATATCATTGCTATATAATAAGTTTTAATTTCAGGATACTATGGTGAAGGAAACAATTGTTGAGTAAGAGTTCTGGTTAATTCAACTTAACATGTATCATTGAGCATTCATGATTTCCTTAAAATTATTATTTTAAATGTGAAACTGATTCCTGCACTTAGAAGAAAAACATTCATTTTTTAAAAATCTTAATAAATAAATGTGAGGATTAGCATAAGGAAAGCTTATCATATTGTTTTATTGGCAAGTGAATTGCTTACAAGAATTCTTGGAATTATTTAATGTTAAAAGGTTATATCCCTTCATCATAATTGATTGTTTCTTCAGGCCGATATACTCAGTACAGGAACAGGACATCCTTCCGGTGCAAGAACATCGTTTCAGTATAGGTGCTATAGGATAAAATGCATGGTGTATGGAGAATGGAGATACCCTCAAAGGTCTTCCCGGGACCTTTGGCAGACTGTAATATTATCTGCAGCCGTCACAAAGTTACATGCATGTCCATAAACATTAACTAACTATCAAAGAAAAACAAATGGATTACCTCAAGCCTCCATGTAGACTTGTTGAAGAGCACGATGCAGCTAGGTGGAAGTCCCCTGAGCCGGCTCTAGATCAAGTCCTGTACATAGAAGAGACAAGCATAATCACAACATACAACCTTGGTAACTAATACATGAATACATAAAAGACATCTAGTTACACATAACTAAGCTACTCATTGAACACTGACGAAAAGATGATGGCGATGGTTAGGGTTTGTCCGCGCAGGGATTTTGCAGCTGCTTTGGCTCCCAAACCAGCCTCAGATCCTGGAAATGATACAGGGTGCACGAAAACAGTGAACGTGACCTGGAAGCCATCTGCGCCTTCGGTGAAAGGGTTGAATACGACTCAAATATTCTCTGTTCAGTGCGGCGGCGCATCTGGAGGGGCCCCTGTCACATGGAACCTACCGATCCTGGATCGGGAGCGAGACATAAGCATTCAAAGAGATGGTGAGGCGCAGGCATCATCGAAAGATCACCTTACTGCGAGGATCCACGAGGAGTTTTCTTTATGGAGGAAGATCGAAACCCCAACCTGTGATCTTGAGCAAGGACGCCGCCGGGCTATGTGGCGTTTAGGGGCCAGTCTTCGCCAATCCCAGAACGAATGCAGAACCGGCAGGGGGGGGCTGCATGTTGCAGATCCGCTCCCCCCCGTAATGCATAGACCTAAATCCTGCAGATCCGGTTTGGATCTACGCGATCTAGCCATTAATCGAGTATATTTTGACCCCAGGCACGAACAGAGCAGACCCGGGGTGGATCTACCAGTTTTGGCCAGATCTAGGCATAAGGAAAATGAAATGTTGCTAGATCCAGAATACAAATCCGAGAAACGGGATCTGATCAAGGCAGATACAGCAGATATGATACAAATCTTCATCAGATCAACAGAAGGCAGACATATTTGTACGCAGATCTGGGAAAGGATGAGGGTTTTGGATTTAAAAAAAGAGATCCAGGACAAACTGGGAATTCCAGTTGCATTACAAATCCTAATTTTTGCTGGGCTATGTTTGCAGGATCAACACACACTCCAGCATTACAAGGTGGCAAAGGACTCAACTATTTTTCTCAACCATCGTCTGCGAGGGGGATCTAAGGGATCTACCTCAAAACCTACAGGTACCTATCGCGATGCAGCCAAAGGGAAAGAGACTCCAAAGGGGAAAGAATCCACAGCTGCTAATATACCTCCAGGGCAGTACATCGTGGATCAAATGCCAGAGAGTCCATCCATCTTGCTGGATACTCCAGAGGTAAAATGCATTTTTTCAGATCTACAAAAAAGAGCTGTTATTTGTAGATTTAACGGTTTCTGGCCTAGAACAGATGCTTTGTACCAATGGATTCACACGGTCTGGACGAAAAACTGCCATATCCACCTATGCTCGAAGGGTTTCTTCATAGTAATCTTCCTCGGAGAAGGAGAAAAGGAAAAAATGCTCAATGAAGGACCATGGTTCTGGGGTAGTGCGGGATTGTTTGTTACCCCATGGTTCCCGGAGTTTGATGCCAATACTATGGTGGTATCAAGGATGCCAGTTTGGGTAAGGTTGCATAATCTTCCGTTACATTTTTGGCACTTCAAGACCCTAACAGCCATAGGGAACACCCTCGGAAGAATGTTGAAGATTGATACAGAGAGACACATAAAAGGAATCTTTACTTTTGCTAGGATATGTGTCGAGGTAGATCTTAGCCAAGGATTACCTGAAAGCATTATTCTGAATTTCAATAACTCTCAGTGGAAACAATCTTTGGATTATGAGAATACAGCATTCAGATGCAGGGGATGTCAACAAACGGGTCACCTGTACAATTCATGCAAAAGCCTCAATAAAAGCAAACCACAGCAAAGGAAGTCCAAAGGATGGCAGAACATAGATGATGTTTTAAAGAAGAGAGCCGCGGAAAAGAAAGCCCCTTCGGTAACAGAAGACGAAGAAACAGAGGCCGAAGAGGATGATACCACCATAGAGGAAGCTGAAATAGAGAACCAGCAGGATAAGACAGCAGACAATAAGGCTTCATAGTCCCACTCACATCAGGTAGAGACCCAGCAAAATCAGGCAGAGATGACAGTTGTGGATCAAGGCTTGGGAGGCATCAAACGGCATCATCACTCAGATACATCAGATTCAGACAAAGAAACGGGGCCTTCAAATGAAACAACTCAGTTAGTCATTGCTTCGATCGAACCCACTCAAGGAGAGTGGCGCAAGGTCGAAAAGAAAAAGGGGAGAAAAACTTGAAGCGTGAGTTTTACTCACAGCCGGAATTCAGTTTTTTCAACTCTTTTTCTCTTTCCCTCTTCTCTTCTCTTTTGCTTATTCTTTGTGCACGTTAGTCTTCTAACGTTGCGTGGGGTGCGAAAGCACTTGAGCCCATGTGGCAACTTACTGAATGCTTCATTGCATCTGCTAGTGTAACTTTTCATTAATTTTTGATAAAAAGTTACCGTTTTTTTCCTTGGAAAAAAAAAACTAAGCTACTCATGCTAAAAGGTATTGGACAAACAAATGAATGAATGATAGTACCAACACCACGGAGTAGACAGTACAAGTGAAGTTCTATATTAATGTCGGAAGAGTGATTACAACCATCTGTTGCATCAGCCTTCCCTTACCCCTCCAACTTCTCTCTCTCCCCCTTCTTACCAACTTCTTATGCTTAGATTTGAGACTATGCCTAACAATCAAGTAAGTTATCCTTTCAAATGATCTGACCTCTATCACCATAGCCCTAGCTTTGCTTATGTAGCAATTGAGTTAGGGTTGCCAAGTTCCTCCATGAGTTCCTTAGGGTAAAAGCAATGAAGTTACGATTCTTTTCAGCTCTTTCCCATTTTCCTCCTTCATTAGGATTAAAAATCACCCAAATAGGTCAAACTTGAGATGTTTCCTTGCTTTTCTTGAGTAGATTTAGGAGCAAATATCTAGATATTTATGAGTCAATTCGCTCCTTTGACCTTTAGAACTTCATTAGGATCCACTAACTCTATTCCCAAACTAACAACTAGAGTTAGTAAGGTCACTAACACACCCTTCGGTTTACAAAGAAACTTTATAAAGCGGATTGTCAATGTATAACCACCGTTAGTTTGGAAACAAGGCATGTGATCTTTGTCTTTGCTTCAACGATCATGTATTTCCCCTCTGAGCTAATGAGGGGGTCATTTTGTTGTATAACAGATACCCCCTAAAGTGTGAGATTAGAGGCTGTGACGATGGCTGAAATACTTTACTTAACTGTAATTTTCCTTCTTTGACAAAAAGAGAGAGAGGATCGGAGCTTGGGGTGGTATGGAAAACCTGATACAACACACATATATATAACTACTAAAATCATGTCCTAAGTTGGGCATTCCCATGCTCAGTAGCTATGTTAGAGTGATTTTCTCATAAAAGAGATATGACGATGTTGGCCACCGATAAGCACAATGCAGATCTAGTGTCATAATAGGATCATTCTGATGAGCTGTCTCCAAAAAACAATATACGCAACTTGGGAGAGGAAGCAAGGTTGATTGATGCAAGCCTCCACTGAAGGTCTTGATTTCTGCTTCACCAAACAGCGTAGATCAATACATGTGAATATATGCGTTGATGTCGAACATACATGAAATCATCTGATTACCAGTCAATAATGGAGACCGTTAATAGATGTGAGGAAGGCCACCAATAATGGTGATGGTCTCCAAGATGCATAGTACAATATAATGAGTGTGAAAGATGTTTTTGTCGTCGAACACCTGTAGAATCGCTTAACAAGGAGCCAATAATGAGAACCCATGATCAAACACAAGGAAACTTGCCACTAATGTCTGCAAGTACCAAGGAACTGAATGTGTTTCTGGGTTGTCTTCCGAGATAGAATGTTGAAGTTGATGGGAAGATACCTGTTGAAAGGTAGGAAATAATGTGTCCTACATCAATCCACATGAAACGGGACAAGAATGATTTGTTTTTTGAGGAATCTTTGAGCATTGGGTCTAAATAACAGAGGGCATGATGAAAGGATATGCTTGATGGGTTGATGGAGGAAACAAAAGCTAACCCTTGAACAATAGAAGGCACGACAACAGTTTTAACCATACAGCACTAGACTTATGAACATCAAAGAGTGTTAGGATACAGAGATGCAAGAACATCGAGGTATTTAGGCTAAACTCATAGGATGGTAGGATTCATATTGAGAGGCTGTCACAAGGAAGGTTTATCTGAGGGAGTGCCATGTTCAAGGGAACGACTACTGCCAAACCATGCTTTCTAATATTGAATGCAGTTGTATTGTCTACTTTCCCCGTCTGATTAGTTTAGTGAGTCCAGATGGGTAAACTCGTCGATCTTTTCATTTTTTAAGAGTCTGAAAAGGACCGCGAAAAGAGTGACTCTATGCCCTATCTGATTAGTTTAATGAGTCCAGACAGGCAAACTCGTCGATCTTTTCATGTTTTGAGAGTCTGAAAAGGATTGTAAAAAGAGCGACTCTATATCTTGTCTGTGTAATTTAATGAGTCCATACTAGACAACTCGGTGGTCTTTTCATATTTAGAGAGTCTGAAAAGATCATAAAGAATGACTCCATGGTGGTCCCTTTGTCATAGTTGTTAACCGGGTGTGACAAAAGGTTAATAGTATACCCAGATTGGTTACTTTTCTATAAGTTAATCTATTGAATCTAGATAAAGAGAAACCTATGTTCAATAGATGTTGACCTCATTTGTTACGAGTATGAGGAGACAGACTAAAATTGTTTTTTGTCATGAATTTTTAATGAGTCATGCAACGATAAACTCAATACCTTCATCAAATTTTAATGAGTCAAATGAAGAAAACTCAAGGTATCTTTTTTAGTTTATTGAGCAAGGAAAAAGATGTAAAATAACTACTCATTCCTTCTTTGTAGATTTAATGAGCCTGAAGTAGGGAAAAACTCGGGGATTTTTCGATTTAAGAGCGAGAAATGGTCCCAAGAAAGCAAGTGCTCTTGTTGTTGTCATAGATTTTTAACGAGCCCAGTGACAAAAACTTGGGATTTTTCAGTTTAACGAGCGAGAAAAGTACCTAAAAGAATGCTCGGGTCATCTTTATAAATTTTTAACGAGCTTAAAGAAAAAACTCGGGATTTTTTCAATTTTATGAGCAATAAAAAAGCGCCTAAAAAGAATGATCTAATGATCTTTTTCAGTTTAATGAGCTAGAAAAAGAGTGAAAAAGAGTTGCTCGAACCATCGTCGTATGTGTTTAACAATCCCAATGATGAAAAACTCGGGGATTTTTCAGTGTTAGAGTGAGGAAATATCCCATAAAAGAACATGCTCATATCTTCTTTGTAGTAGTTTAACGAGCCCAAAGAAGGAGACTCGAGGTTTTTCGATTTAATGAGCAAGAAAAATACCATAAAAAGAACGCTCACTCTTCTTCGTGGTAGTTTAACGATCCCGAAGAAGGAGACTCAAGGTTTTTCGGATTAATGAGCAAGAAAAATACCATAAAAAGAATGCTCGATCTTCTTCGTGGTAGTTTAAAGAGCCCAAAGAAGGAGACTTGAGGTTTTTTTGGATTAACGAGCAAGAAAAATACCATAAAAATAACACTCGATCTTTCTTGATCTCATGCTTGAAAATACAAGGGTCTATGCCATGAATTTCCTCATAAGACCAAGGAAAAACATCACAGAAGTCCTTAAAAGGGTAGGTGAAGCTCGCAATTTCCTCAGGATTGCGATTGGATCCAATCTGTATGTTTTCCATGATGCCTGTCTTGACTGGAATATCAATGAGCAATGCCTTTAAAAGATTGCCCATGTGTCCCTCAGAGTCAAAAGTTTGGATAGTCGTATATGGTGAGGAAATAATTTCAGGTGTGTTAGATGATAGGATTTGAAGAGGCATCATGTCTGAATCAGATATTGAAACACATTGGTGTGAGTCCTCCCAAGGTTGTTCTTCTAAATTTGTGATCTCTCTAATAGCTTCATCCATAGGTAGGACTTGATTGAGGGGATCAAAAGAAGGAGTTGTTATGGGAGGGGCAGTGGTACCATTGGCCGTGACCAAAGTGACCAGAGACTCGGATGCAGATTGAATGGCCTGGTAGGCCAATTCAGCTGGTGATAGCGACATTTTTTCTCTGTAAGTGTCAATGTCTGAAGGGGCCGTGAGGATCCAAGGATCAGTCGGTTCATGAGGAATGGATGAAACCATAGAGACCATCTGTGGAACTGTGGGTGGCAGAAGAGGGAAACAACCCATCAGGGAAGAGCCCTTCAATAGCCGAGTAAGGATACTGATGTAAGAGTCAGGGACACCACCCACTAAGGGTACAAAGCTATTAGGTAACAGAGAGTAATCTCGGGTGCAAAAGGACAACTGGTCCACTGTGACTATCTTTCCATCTAAGGGAAATAGTATGATACGGAAGACCGAAGACACAATGGCATTCATGGCATAAGTCCAAGTGCAGCCCAAAAGTAGATTATAGTTGAGTTTATGATCCACGACTTCGATATCCACTGTTACCATTTTCCCACTCAAGGTGATGGGATAGCTAGCTAGGTAACCTTTCGGGATGAAAGTGTGGCCGTCAAAAGCTTTAAGGGAATTCGACAGTGGTGATAGGGTTGGAGAACCCAAAGCGATCCAACATGAAGCTGACATGACACAGGTAGAAGCACCTTCGTCAATGACAGTTCTATGTATACCTTTAACTTTTGAAAAGATTTGCACCTGAAATGCAAGCTAGTGAGAAAGTGGAGGTTTACACTTTTCCATGTTGAAAATTGCAAGCTTGGAATCCTGTGGGTCAATACCACCAATGGCCAAAAGTAAAACTTTCCTTTGTGCTAGACATGTTTGTAATACTTCGAGTGCTGACATAGCTGATGGCATTTGCGCCAAGTATTCTACAATGCTGTAGTTTTGGGCGGCACATGCAGATGTTTGTGGATTGTGCGTCAAAGTGCTCCTTTAGGGGGGTGAATCACAAGGTTAGAAACTGGCCTTTCGATATGAAAATTGTTTGGCAACGATGGGTTTTGACTTGAGGAAGGTTCCTCTGCATGAGCGATAGGAGCTCCATAGGATTTGGCTCTTGTTTGTAGATTTAGCGTTTCAAAGGTGTAAATGGTAGAGGATCCTTCACCAGCTAAAGGATGTTGAAAACCACCGTTGCCCCCTTGCGAGGGGTAACAGTTGGTTTGCAATTAGGTGTTGCTGCTGCTGAGCGGGGAAACGATTATTTAGGACAGTGGGGGTCCTACCAATATCCTTTTTAGCAATGAAATTTGTGCATTCCTGAAGACGCAGACATAGATATGTCATGTGGTCTTTAGCATAGATTTTACAAGGGAATCTGGTGAGTTTATCCTTTCCATCGTCAGAAGGCACAACAACCTTTTGCTTTGGGTTTTGCTACTTTGTTGATTTCTCCTCAGAAGGAGCGGTATTTTTCTTATTCTTCTTGTTCTTACCACTGGGTTTTTGTGTAGACTGCACAGATTTTATTGCAGTGGTAGGAAGACCAGTCGATTTGGTAGAGGGGTCCACTGACATATGGGCAATGTGACCGCTGAGTTGTTTTACAGCAGCCCTAGAGGTTGTGCCGATAATCCCATCGGCGTGCGCTCTAGGGTGCTAAGTAGAGGAAGCATTGGAGTTGCGAGGGGCATTGGGGATTACGTCGTAAAAAGTGCCAGAATGTGAATATATCAGATCTAAGTGCTGGGCACAATGTATGGATTGGTCTTCTATG
Source organism: Pinus tabuliformis (assembly GCA_031772625.1). Classification (NCBI taxonomy): domain Eukaryota; kingdom Viridiplantae; phylum Streptophyta; class Pinopsida; order Pinales; family Pinaceae; genus Pinus; species Pinus tabuliformis. The sequence continues at coordinate 1,012,264,226 of CM062815.1, forward strand.
ATTGCACCACCTAAAACAACTTTTTTAGCGATTTGCAAGAGTAAGGACTCGTAGAACCAATCCGCTAAGAGATAGTCTGGGAGGAGAGCTTTGAATAGCCTCCGCCTACATCTCCATTCATGTATATGATCAGATATGTGGGTGGCATTGTCTTGACGTAATGAAGTGAGGAGCTCTGTCCCAGTCTCATAGCTGATGGGTAGCTAGAAGTGCTTTAAGAATTCCATCGCTAGAGCATCGAAGGCATTTAGTGATGCACGTGGTAACTCAATGTACCACTTAGCTGTGTTGCCAATGAGGGTGCGAGGAGAAAGATGTAGCCGGACACTATCATCCACCATGGAGTTGGAAACACACCAAAGATGATAGGTGGTGATATGGGTTCCTGGATCCTCCCCTTGTTTCGCTTCGATCCTAGGGATGTCTATTGGTATTTTATGCGGGATCGGTGGCCAAAGTAAGTTATGATAGATGGGGTCATTTATAAGTTTGTACAAGTTGTGGATATCCAACGTTGCCAAGAAAGGTAGAGTGTGTGGTGCCCCTGACTCGGACCAAGGTGATGACATATGACTTGAGGATCCTTGCGGTCCTCCCATCGTTTGAGTCCGAATATTATACATAAGCTGCGTGGTATAGTAGTTGCCTTGGGGTATGGCATTGTAGTGTGGATTTCCATGGGGAATGTGATGCTTGGTTATAGAATTGCAACCAGGATAAGGAGTGCCCCATTAACTCATTTGAATTTGTGAGTAGGGTTCCCCCATGCATTGGTTGGGACCTCCTTGAGGATTCCTGCCCACCATAGAACTAACCATATGTCCTTGATTGACATAAGGAATGCCCATGTCAATCAATGACTAACCATGCATGCCTGAGAATGGAGGGGGAACTGTTATGTTCCCGACTGGTATGTGCATATTAGGAATACCCCAGATACTTGAATCTGGGGGTTTTAACTGTACAATGGCTACCGAACATATTGTTGGTGGATGAGAACCATGCTAACAGTGTTATATTGAGCATTATAAGGAGCGTTGTATGTAGAAAATGTTGAAGGTATACAGTTTGACACTAAAGGGGTGGAACCTGGCATCAGCTGGGTTCCACTTGTGGATGGTGTCATGTGAGTGTTTGTACCTAGGAAAAATGAGATAGCGGGGTTCGCCATAAATTGTGTGGTGGTGACTGTCGACTGGGAAGTGGTGGAGGACCAAAAGTGTCCACAAAGTTCCACAACCCATTAGTCGTTAATGGTGTGGAGCGATAAAAAAGGTGTCTTTTTAACTCGTAATTACCTTCACATTAATTATCAACCTAGGGATGACTTTTTATTTCAAGAGTGTACTCAGTCTGAGGCGGCTATTTACTCAAGAGTAATGTTTTGCAGTATAGTGCTTAAAATGCAAACGTTAATGAAGACTGGAAACAAAATCTAATTGGAACAGCAAGAAACTGAAATGTTCTAAACTAAATCATTCACTCAAACAACCATCAATCGAGGATACAGTAGCAATAACTCATTCCTCTAGATATTGATGCAATTGAAATCAAACCGGAACAAGAAAATTAATCTGGGAATGAGGAAGCAATAACCAATGTTCTCTACAGTCGACAGTCCTGCTTTAAAGCAATTAAAAGGAAATCGAAATTGAAGTAAAGCTGCCATTGAAAGTAAACTAGGAAAACTCTTTAAAAGCAAACTATTGCAATTAATCAACATAAATGAACAACAAAGTAAATGGGTAGCAAACTGTAATTAAAGGAATCTTAACAACAAACTCTAATTAATGGAAATCAACAACAAAATACCTTGAAGCCTAAATCATTCATTCAGGAAAATAAGCAATGTATCAGTCAAGGGTCCAGTAACAATAACTCATCCCTTTGGAAACTGATGTAACCAAAAGTAACCAAGGAATAGATCATCAGCCTGGGGACTAGACAACAAATGCCAATGCCCACTACAGTTTCGGACCGTTCTCCACTCCAAAGCAAAGATAATGCGAATAACAGGAAATGGAACAACAGATTAAATATGAATGTACAACAATCCAAATCAAGCACGCAACACACTTATCATTAAAAGGGACAGTAATCCGAGCTTTGATACAATATGCATGAATCACAGCTATAAAGTAACAGCAAGTGTAACGGAACAACAATCTCGAATAAACAACAGTCACAATTTAAGAATACATCATACAGTTGTACCGATTTAGGAACATATAGCGCAGTTAATTTTTAATCAAATGAAAATCTGTAAGGAACATCAATGTTATATCAATTATCGAAAGGAACAACAATGCGATACAAAGTAAAAATGATAACATAGCATTCCTGTTGCAGATAACGATAGTATCCAATCAAGTATATCTAATAGCGCTGATATGTAAAACAGTAAAGTGCGTCAAATTACTGAACAGAGTAAAAGAAAGATATCAAACCACACATGAAGCATAAAGATATAATACAGCAGCAGCGTACTCCACCAGAGGTTGGGCCCTTAGCCGCCAGCAGATGCTGCTGGGTTACTTCAGGATCAAAGATGGAATGGCAACTAGATTTATATTAAAATATCAAAGCAGAGTTATAGTGGATTACAACAAGAAGTCTCTCAATCTCTCATCCATTATCCATTCTCTCTGCCATCCTCAATTCTGAATCTCTAATTCATCCTCAATTCCATCATTCGAATCCCTCCCCCTCTCTGATCTCTGTTTTCATTTAAATAGAGAGAGATCAGAGAGAAGTTTCAACAGAGATAATTACAACATGATTTCTATTACAAAATTAGATTGTTTCCAACCAATTGATCAACAAGAAGATATATTTCCATCTTTCAACAAGAGCAAGGCGAATTTGGCTTTTGCAGCTGAGATTTGGAAAACGGCCACACAACGAATCTGAGAAAATTGTGCTCAAAGAACCCTGCGTTTCTCTCAGTACAAGCCGAATTTGGGCAAACCATTCTTTAATAAAGTTAATTCGATCCGTTCTGGACAAAACCCATGTTCCAGATTTTCTAGATTCTTCTTCATTTGCCCAGAATCCCAACCGCAAAACTGTCACTTCTTATTCCAGCGAATTGCTGAGTTGGCACTTTTAATGATCAAATCTTCAATCTGGAAATTATCTTGGAGGCTAAAAATGGTGAATAATGTTACAACCAATTTATTAAAACTATCATTGATAAAATCATGCATAATCATCAATTTATTAGAAATAAAGGAGAATAAATAATATTTGTTCATAAGAACATAAATCATCATAAAATGGATTTATATAATAAATTATGACAAATGACTTGATGAAGAATGGTAGAAATGGTTTGAATAAGTGTTCACAAGTGATAATAATAATGGCATATTAACAACCCAACATACCCCCACACTCAATATGTTGCATGTCCTCATGCAATGAAAAATGAATATATTGCATGTCCTCATGCAACCCAAAGACAAAAACCCATGTGTTAACCAAACAATAAAAAATATGTTCATCTCAGCTGATGAAATGGATAGAACAAATGATTTCTTCCTTAATTAATGAATATTCACTTTTAGTAATCTTGATGAAGGCATAACAATTTTTACATTGACATTCAACTATATGAAGTTGCAACAAAATATGATATAAGTAACAACAAACTTCATTAACCATTTTCTCAAAAACTACAAACCAGCTTTTGTTGAAATCTGGCAAGAAAATTTATAATATATGAATTCCTTTATGATCCAAAAATCAGCTATTTTGATGCACGGATCATGAAATATAAACAAAATGGTTGTAGCTGAGAGTGCATGATTTCCGAAATTTTATGAACCAATTTATCTTGAAATTGTCTGGGTTTGTATTAATGATACATCTGTGTTTTCCAAAAATCACAAGAATTGAGTTCATAGCTTTAAAAATATTATGGAAATCAATTTCTACACTGAAATTGTATGCCTTAAATGAGAAAGAAAATAGAAAACATCCATTATGCGTAGCAATTCCTCCCCCTCTCTGAAAAATTAGCATGCCCTCATGCGATGCTAGAAAACAAATAGAGGTGGTTGCTACTATCTGTTGAAGTCTATGCTTGGTGTAAAACAACATGGAATAAGGGAGGTGTTGAGAATGAATAAGAATAGCAATGGATGATAAAGAATATGAATGACATAGTCATAAGGAAGAAATGAATGAAAGCAACACTCCCCCAAACTGAAAGATGCTATGCTGCTGAAAAATGTGGGAGGTGGTAAAGATGTGGAATGAAGGATGATAAATAATGCTCAAAATGGATTTCATTAAATTCTCCTAAATTCGTAATAAATCAGAAAATTATGCTATTTTACCTCAAGTTTTACCTCCAAAAATAAAAATGTGGAATGACATATATAGACTGGCAGTTGTTGAAGCTGATGTAGGCAGAGTTGATGCTGAAAGTGATGCAAAAGGTGGAATGCAGGTAAGCACATCATGTTTGAAGAATTGTTCACTTTCGCGAGTTTCTCGAGCCTCTTCTGTAAGTTGCAATAGTGTGGTCATGCTGCGAATAGGGTTTCCCCGCCATACTTGTTGTTCTCTTGTAAACAAATCACTATTTTGCATACAATGTTCTTGAATCCATAGTGTTAGTTTTGAATAGAAATAGATAAGATGCATGAAAAAATTTCAATCAGAAAAAAATTTGTCAAATCAACAAGTTATGGCAGAGTGCAATAATCATATCACATGCTATCCCATAATGCATACATTCCCCTCTCCAATTGGAAAAGGGATTCCATGACCATAAAGCATATGAAAGGTGTTGTGCTAAGAGCAAGGCAAGGGAATGAACAATACCACAGTAAATGAAGTAGAGAACACATATCAATGATAAGACAGCGGGAGTTATGGTTATAGTGAGAGCAGAGTGTGTAAAGATAGTTATGAATAAGAGATAGGACGCTTTGGATTGATGATAAGTTATGAAAAAGAGAAAAAGGACAGCAATATGCCAAAAAGATGCTTGATTGACAACATTCTAGCTGAAAATGATGCGATTGATCATAAAACAATTTCTCATGCATAAAGGTTCAAAACAGGGAAAAACAATTAAAGAAATAACTTCTTTGATAAAAAGAAAGAATAAGAAAAGGGTATTATAGTAATAATTGACGATAAGATATAACTTCAATACCATAAGCAGAGCTGCTGCTGCCAGCAGGCATCCATAGCCTCGGCAGGGTTTCTTTTTAACCCATATGAGCCAGGATCCTCAATTTATAAATGGAGAGTTACAGTGCTGTTCCACAGAAGAGATCAGTGTGCTGGCGTGGTAACCAGATAACCACACTGCCATTCACTGGGATGTAGCAAAAGTGATTAGGCCGGCTCGTGATGAGACCTCCTGTTCCAAGGATAATTTGGCTATCTAATGGATCATAACCCTAGTGTGGTGGCCATAATGGGAATGTCACTCTGTTACACCCTTATGAACATGGTAGGTTGGCTCTGTTGGAGAAGCAAATCCCCTCTACGGATAGAGGCAATCCCTACTAGCCCAGAGTGGGTCTAGCAATAATCAGTCAATGCTACTATGCAAGTTCCTAATTACAATTAAAAGATAGGCAAAGAGCACCTACTTGGATTCCAGCACTGTTGTTTGATGAAGAGATGCCACCTTCACTCCTTCGCTCTGGCCGGTCACGATCCTCCGCGATCTCTGCGAATAGATACCTGCACACACGAAGAGGAAACAAACACAAGCGTGAAATCTAATAAAAGCAACCATACATCAGTCAGAAAGGATGTAATTCACTTTTAACCATTGCATAGACAAATGAGAATGGAACAATAATAGTAGTCATCTATTATTAATCAAGCAGAGAAGAGTACAACCAAATGTTTTGACGTCGGTATTCTTCTCAGGAGGGGCCAGTCGGCAAGTGTCTCAAGCATTCACCTTTGGAAATGATTCTCCCAAGACAAGAAACTCTCTCTCTCACACAAGCAACACAAAACAACCTTCCCTAAGCTATCAAGCACTTCCACACTTATCACACCAACTACCTATAGTAGCAGCAATCTGAGCACTATAAGCTCCACACAATCCAAGCTATTCAAAACTAGCTGCTCATGGTAATGGTAGAGGTTTATATAGGAGAAGGAGCCTCCTAAAAGGGTGGAAGGATGCGCTTATCTTCAAGGGAAGTAGTTGCAAAGGGTCGAACAGACATGCCATAGAAGGGAGGCGATACTCACAAAGCCAACAACCAAGTCTGGAGTTATCTAGAAGGCTGGCTGTTGGAGCAAATTCGCCAAAACTGGATCAGCGCGGGTGCATAACTGGTCTGGCGCGCTGACGTCCCAAAGACTCAGGTATGGGCGCAGCCATCCATCAATGAGTCATGTAAAGATCATCCACAAAATCGCAACCTGGACCATAACAGACAGAGATCCAGGGTCTTGCGCTCCGTCCCGACCCGAACAAAGTACAAGTCCAAGCATGTGAATACATGAGATGAAGTCGAACATGCATGGACATCGTCTGATTACCAGTCAATGATGAAAACTGTTAATAGACGCGAGAGGTACCACCAATAATGACAATGGTCCTCAAGGTACTATAGGCACAATCTGCAGCGTGTGAATCAATGAGTTGGTGTCAAACACCCGCAGAATCATTCGATCGGAGGCCAATGATGAAAACCTCGCGTCGAACACGAAGAACCTGCCATTGAGGCATGCAGGCTCTAAGGCACCTGAAGGGAGTCTCTAAGTCACCTTCCTGGATAATGAGCTGAAGTCGACAGGAAGTGACCTTGATCGAAGGTGGGCCATAATGTTTCCCACATCATCGACACGAGACAGAGGTAAAATGATTTGTGTGAGATACCAGATGAGGTTGTATTATTGCAAAGGTCAACTTCTCTTGAACATATCGGCGGCACGACAGTGGATTTGGCAGTATTTGACATCAAATGAGGAGAGGCTATGATGACGATGGCAATGATCAAATGAGAGGTCAAATAGGATAACCCGCACCCACGGACGTCAGTTGTGAAACAAAATGAGAAATTCCCACCCGACACGAATGCAGACCAGTGCCATGTTCAAGAGCGACATACTGCCGACACAACAATTACAGTTCCATTTTCCCCACCATTTCTGGCAGGTACCCCGATTATTTTTGGGTCAAGCTTGACAGGGATAGCATATGCTTGGAAAGCGTCATTTCGACGGTGCCCGATGTCATCAAGCGTTTAACGAGCCTGACAAAGGAAAAACTCGGCGTCTTTTCTTGTTTAGAGAGTCTGAAAAGACAGCGGAAAAGGAAACTCTAGGGGGGGGGGTCCTTTTTCGTAAAGTTGTGTCTCTCGAGCCCGAAAAAGTATAAAACAATGCTCGAAAGAACCGCCCGACCATTACGATCGAGGAGTACTTTTCGTAAGTAGTGACTTCGACCCGAAAAAGTAAAAAAGCGGTCAGAAGTACGTCGTTTTGGAGCCAATAACGAGTTCGAAACGACAAAAACCTGACAATCTTTTTGAGTTTAAACGGTCGAAAAAAGAGCTTTAAAGGCGACCGCCTCTCATTTTTTTAACGAGTCGAGAGGGGGACTCGGCAATCTTTTCATCTTTAAACGGTCAGAAAAGAGCTGAAAGCAGACCTCCATTTTTATTCTCTTTAACGAGTCAAAAAGGGAAAAATACTCGGCAATCTTTTCACATTTTACGAGTCAGAAAAGAGCTTAAAGAAGACTCATCCTAGAGGAACGAGTGGTATAAAGGGTAGCAACTGGTTCCGGTAATGGTGGAACTGCTCAAAACATGTAATGGTTAAGAGGCTGGCTAATAAAACCACTCATCGCTGCGGTTCCTCAGGAAAGGATAAACAACCAAGTGAGAGCATATGATCGGCCTAAGAGATGGTAGCAATGGAATGAAACAACCAAGGCTCATCTAGCAGAATTCAGCGGATAAAAATGGCAATCACGAGATGTAAATTGGGTATGGGTTCATTTTTACACAAGCTTGAACCGTGGAGAACTTTGCTTGGATTCGGTTTCATATTTACACAAGCTTGAAACGAAAAACGATGCTTGTTATAAGTTCGAATGCCCCCAGCATAATAATGCAAATCGAGGTACATGCCCCCCAAGCTTCATTGCATTCGACAAAGTGGATGGAATGAAGGTTCACTTTCGAGATCTTGGAAAGACTCGACTGGGATTTTACGAGATCTTAATCAAAGACTCGATCTGAAAAGGGAGTTGTTTCATTTTTTTAATGAGGTTGACATAGTAAAAGAACTATCCTCATAACCCTTGTTTCATGTTTCAACGAGCTTGACACAAGATCAGGAACTATGCTCGAACACCTAGTTGCATTTTTTAAGGAGCTTGACACAGGAAAGCGAACTATGCTCCGACCAGACCCAGTTTCATTTTTTAAGGAGCTTGACACCGGAAAAGAACTATGCTCCATCCAGACTTCATCATAATGAACGGGAAGTGGAGGCCCCCAAGAAAGTGGCTCCGGAGGGAAGGCCGACATCTTGGAAATCAGGACCTAATGCCCCCAGGACACTATGCACGATGGTGTCATCACTGGGTACGAGCACGGGGTAGGTGGCCACGTAGTTGATTTGCGGCGAGGCAGATGCAACTTGTGGATGAAAGCCAGGAGGGAAGGACGAGTGCGCCGGAGGGGCTTGTGGACGAACGAACGATAATTGATTGAACGTCACGATTCTTCCATCGTGTGGAAAACAAACCACACGGAAAAGTGAAGAAACAAGGGCTCCCATGGCATACACATAATCACGACCAAGGAGAAGACTGAAGTATAAAGAACCTTGGGTAACTGAGATGTCTATATAGACAGTCTTGCCCCCCAAAGTAATAGGAAACTTTGGAAGGATCCCTAATGGCTGACTCGTTCCTCCGTCAAACGCGGTGAGATGCGGTGCGACAGGTACAAGCGATGGGGAACCCAAAGCTCGCCAAGTAGTAACGGGCATAAGACTAACCGATGCTCCTTCGTCTAACACAGTGCCAGGCAGCGCCTTATTGCAATCATAGGCGGTGACCCAGAAAGGCACGTGGGATGGAAGGGGAGGGGTAGTCAAACGACTCCAATCAAAGGAAATGACCGAACTACTTGGTGGGGGAACCATATGGTTGCCCCACTGCTCGGAAAGAACTGACTTTGAATTCTCCGGAGAGGTTGTAGGAGAACCTTTATCAAGCTTAGGAGAATGGGAGGAGACGAGAAGAACATGAGAATTTTGCTCTTCCGAAACAGAGTGCTTGAGAGGAGGTGAACTCGAATCAACACCCTTTCTGACCAATGGCGGGTTTGGAACAGGCTGGGAATAGCCAGGTTCGGGAAGAGGGGGCTGGACAAGAGAAGAATCTAAAGCAATCTCTCGGTCAGCAGGGACGCGATCTACAGTCGCAGAAAGACGTTGATAACCAGCGGGAAATGGATTCGGAGGAACAGCAAGACTTTCCAACACAGCAGAGGCTTTATCCATGAGTGGACAAAGGTGAAGGGGATGTTTGCCTTCACAAAGTCGACAGGGGATTCGAAGCTTCCCTTTCTCCTTACCATTCCCAACTGATGAGGTAGCATCGCCATGATCATCAGTGGACGATGAAGGGCGGGCCGGATCGTGAGACCAAACTTCTAATACCGTGGGAATGCCAGGACAATCACGAAGCAGATGGTCCTCCTTGCATAATCGACAAGGAAAGTTGACCTTCCACGGAGGAGCAGAAGGTGACCTGACTTCAGGTATACTGGAGGGGATAGCTGGACTTGAGGGGGGGACTGTGTGCGTAAGTTCTCCCTTATGAGACTTCTTCTTCTTGGTCTTCTTCTTCTTCTTCTTAGCCACCTGGTTATGCGAATCGAGACTTTCACCAGGCGAAGTATAAGAGGATGACGTAGAAGTAGGCGTCGAAGGGGAGAGATCCACCTTAGGATCAACATGATGTTGTTCAGGTGGAGGGACTGATGGACTAACAGCCGATACGGTAGGGACCAAAGAGGTTGAAAACAACCACACAGGCAACCCAACAGTTAACCCTGGCAGGGACAACGTTGCCATATACGGAGCACCAACATTCCCAAGAGGAGGGAAGTGACCTGGATTCCCATCAGGAGGGGAACCTGGGTTAGTGAACCCCGGAAAAGCTGCCATCGCAGATGAAAAGAAACCTACTCAAACTAACGCACACGAGATCTAACCAGGGAATGTTATCGTAGCCAAATGAATTTTAAGACACAAGAACCAAACTTGACCTTTTCATGTTGCAAGAGTCGAGAAAAGGATGAAAAGATGACTCCAGTCTCCTTCGAATGTTTAATGAGCACGAAGTGACAAGACGTTCACAGGCACCTTTTCATTTAGGGAGTCCGAAAAGGATCAAAAGTGACTGCTCTGGAGACTCTAGGTATAGGGTTTACCAGGCGACCCGTAAAACTGCTTATACACCTTAGCAATCGCATGAGAGCCAAGGACTTTCCGTACTGCAGTCAATCTTCCCGAATGCTGTGTTTGGTGCGTTACGGTTCACAAGGCGGCAGACTCTGCTTCCTATGGATAAAGGATAAAAGCCTAGTGGGGTCTCCCTATATACGCGACGGTACGTGGGAGCACAGTCCGTGTTAGACCACTATCGAGTCACAGAAGGAGGAATCACCCAACCATAATGTGAAACAACAGTGACTATGTTTAAAGACGCCGGCACATGTCTCTAACGTAGACCTCTAGATATTTGCGTTTAGTTCCAATGCATTTTTAGGTTAATTCAGTTCATTTTATGGTTGATCTTGAATTAAGTTTTGATTTCAGGCCCTATCGTGTGTTCTCTCACAATTACCTAGATGCAAACTACATGCCAAGGAATATCATTTTGTTCGATGAATTCTAGCTATGAGAAGGTAAAGAATTTTTTTTTGATCAAACAAAACGAACACGAGCAATCAAACAACCTAATGCAGCTAAAGCAAGGAAAGGAAACTTTTCTTTTGAAAATGCGAATCAATGAAATGTTCTTTTCCTTTTCAATTCTCGAAAGCAAAGCTACTAGTTTGATTTTCTTTCAATGGCACAAAGCATCCAAATGAATTTTGAGGAACAGGAACACCAAGCAAATCACTTAATGAAAGCACACAAAGTTCCCAAAACATCCAAAAAAGATCTCCAAATAAAAAGGAAAAACCAAGTTCCGCACGAGCTATGTGATCTAAGCTCGGCAAGACAAACCGGAATTCAAGCAAGGAAGCAGCAAAAACCGCTCGGAAACACAACCAAAAACACTTCAACAATCACTGAACAAGTGTAAAAAGCAAATCTGAAGTTGGCTAGTCAAACAAGAGAACAAGATCCCTACGGAAGGCTTGACACACACACGGCCACTAGATGCACTAGGGCTAGAGTGTGAAATCAATGGAGAAGAGCAAACACCCGGGGGATGAGAGTTACAACCAGTCAATTAGAGATTCAACACAATCTAGCAACTGTAAAAGTGATGGCCGAAATACAAACCAAGCAGCGAAAGCAAAGAGGAAGGTATTTGCAAAACCGAAAAATGAGCAAAAACGAAACCCTGTGGACCAAGACTTCGCAAACAAGTACCTCAGAGTTCAGGCAATGAAAAACAAGTCATAGACCAAGTGGAGAAAAGAGGGGAAAGTCAAAGCAACAGGTTCAGGAGGCTAATTTGGACAAAAATGAACTCTACAGGATCAGCGCGGGTGGCCTTCAGCAACTCGGCGCTGGCAAGAGAAGGCCTATAGCAACTTTGCGCCATCAGCGTGGAAGTACATGGATTAAGCGCGCTGTCTCAAAAACGAGGTCAGCGCGACTGTTAGTCGTACAGGAGCGATGACAGGGAAAACAAAGAAGCAGGTATGCGACGTCGGCGCGTCTGTTTTGAATTAAACCGCGCTGAGGGTAAAAAACGAGTAGAATCAAAGCAAAAGCTCCCAAACCAAAGGTAAAAACCCTTTAACAATTAAGACACTTCCCAGATGGACCCAGGAAGTCTACAAGCAGAGAAACAATCCCCAAATCTTGAAAAGAGAGAACAATCAAATTGAAACACAAGAATGGACACAAGAGACAAAAGGCTGAATTCCCCAGCGGAGTCGCCAAATTGTTGGAGAGGCAAATCCCCTCTATGGATAGAGGCGATCCCTACTAGCCCAGAGTGGGTCTAGCAACAATCAGTCAATGCTACTATGCAAGTTCCTAATTGCAATTAAAAGATAGGCAAAGAGCACCTACTTGGATTCCAGCGCTGTTGTTTGATGAAGAGATGCCACCTTCACTCCTTCGCTCTGGCCGGTCACGATCCTCCGCGATCTCCGCGAATAGATACCTGCACACACGAAGAGGAAACAAACACAAGCGTGAAATCTAATAAAAGAAACCATACATCAGTCAGAAAGGATGTAATTCACATTTAACCATTGCATAGACAAATGAGAATGGAACAATAATAGTAGTCATCTATTATTAATCAAGCAGAGAAGAGTACAACCAAATGTTTTGACGTCGGTATTCTTCTCAGGAGGGGCCAGTCAGCAAGTGTCTCAAGCATTCACCTTTGGAAATGATTCTCCCAAGACAAGAAACTCTCTCTCTCACACAAGCAACACAAAACAACCTTCCCTAAGCTATCAAGCACTTCCACACTTATCACACCAACTACCTATAGTAGCAGCAATCTGAGCACTATAAGCTCCACACAATCCAAGCTATTCAAAACTAGCTGCTCATGGTAATGGTAGAGGTTTATATAGGAGAAGGAGCCTCCTAAAAGGGTGGAAGGATGCGCTTATCTTCAAGGGAAGTAGTTGCAAAGGGTCGAACAGACATGCCATAGAAGGGAGGCGATACTCACAAAGCCAACAACCAAGTCTGGAGTTATCTAGAAGGCTGGCTGTTGGAACAAATTCGCCAAAACTGGATCAGCGCGGGTGCATAACTGGTCTGGCGCGCTGACGTCGCAAAGACATAATGGAAAGGGCCATGTCAGCGCGGGTAAATACAAACAGAGGCTGCGCTGGTCATGAAATTCGATCAGCATGGGAAAGTCGTGTGCTTCCGCGCTAGCAGCGCACGCGGTCTGTTATGAAGCGCCGGTCATCGCGGATATTTTAGAAACAGACGCGCTGATGAGGAAAACTTTGGAAAAGTGGGTTTTTTGGCCAGTTCAGAAGGCATGAACTTGATTATTGTGAATTCCTAACACAGTAGGGTGACTGACAGGGAGACAGTGACAAATTACTGTGTAACAGGCTCGTAATGAGACCCGCTATCCTCCATCTGCGAAATTTTTTTTGTTGTTATTACACATTTTTATGATAAAAAGAGGGAGGCTCAGTACTCCTTAAGAGCAGGGATGGTGGAAGAAGTTGAACATGTCAATAGAAAAAAAATATACCCATAATCTCATTTATTACAGACAGAGAAGATTATAACCAGGGAGGATGGAACCAACATGGTATTAAGATGATCAATCAGTATCATGTACAGCATAAAACAATGCAGTAAAGTAATATATAAATAATTGTGTCCCTTTTGAAAAGAATCTATCATCAAGGAGCTGTCCTATTAAAGATCATAACGTGAATGATATTAACTCGCTTCAAAAAAATCCATAATTCTTGTCTTCATAAAAATAGTGTACTTCATGCCATAAAATGGAATCAGTAAAATGTGGTTGAGATGAATTAGGAATAATCCCACAAGAGGAAGGAAGGGTTGCTCTCAAAAATAATCCCAAAGTGTTGCTCTTTTGAATGAACAGCAAAAACACTTAAAAAGTGGTGTTCCTTGTAGGGAACAACAAAGAAAATGCACACAAAAAAAGTAAAAATACACACAAAAAAAGTGTGAAAATGCAAATGTCGTTCCTTTGGAAAAATGAACAGCAAAAACTAAAAGTGTCGTTCCTTTAGAAAAGGGACAGCAAAAATAAAAAGTGTCGTTCCTTTGGAAAAGGAACAACAAAAACGCAAGTGCCATTCCTTTGGAAAATGAACAACAAAAATGAAAAGTGTCGTTCCTTTGGAAAAGGAACAGCAAAAACGCAAGTGCCGTTCCTTTATGAAAGGAACAAAAAAAACGCAAGTGTCGTTCCTTTGGAAAAGGAACAGCAAAAATGAAAAGTGCAGAAGTGTTGTTCCATTCGGAAAGGAACAACAAATCGTGAAAGTGCAGAAGTGCTGTTCCATTTGGAAAGGAACAACAAAACGTAAAAGTGCAAAAGTGTTGTTCCATTCGAAAAGGAACAGCAAAAAGTGAAAGTGCAGAAGTGCTGTTCCATTTGGAAAGGAACAACAAAACGTAAAAGTGCAAAAGTGTTGTTCCATTCGAAAAGGAAAAGCAAAAAGTGAAAGCGCAGAAGTGCTATTCCATTTGGAAAGGAACATAAAAACATGAAAAAGGAACAGTAAAATGAACCGTGGAAAAGGAACGGCAAAATGAATCGTGGAAAATGAACGACAAAATGAACCGTGGAAAAGGAACAACAAAATGAACCGTGAAAAAGGAACAAAAAAATAAACTGTTGCCCCAAAAGGTGCTGTTCCTTTGGAAAAGGAACAACAAAATGTAAATGCTGTCCTTTTGGAAAAGGAACAGCAGAAACAAAAGTGCACACAAATGTTGTCTCTTGAAAAAAAAGGAATAGCAAAAATGCAAGCACGCAAAGAATGAATTCGCTGTTCATTGTATTGATGCTGAGGATGCGTTACACTTTGAATGAAGCAACACCTGAAACACAAAATATAAGAGAAATTAGAAAAGAAACAACATTTTATTTAAAAACAATATGTAAATAAATTAAATTACAACAGCTATGATATTATGTAAAAAAAATGATATTTTTGAAAAATGTTTTGGCAGCAAAGACATGACATGAATCTTCAAATGGAAATCAATTTTTCATTTCTTCTATTATGAATCCGTTGGGTAATGATTTGGATGAAATTCCTTTGTTTCATTTAAAATTTCTTTGAAGAATCACTCGTCCATAAATTGACATTCTTTTTCTCCTAGGACCTGCAAAAAAAACGAGTGTCTACCTGCAATAAAACATTAAATCATGGAGAAAGAGAGGTGCACGACTCCCCTAATCCAATAATTATGAAAAAAAACTAACAAGTAGTTACTTTGTAGAACAAATCCATGGAGAAAATAACAAAGTAAAATTTATTTGTCACCTGCGGGAGAGCAGTGGTCGACCATACTAACCAGCAGTGTTTTAATCACAACTTCTTTGTTTTTTGTCCAAATTGAGTGATTCCAAAGCTAAATGAGAGATAATTCAAAGGTGTATCTCCAATAGAAACAGGTTTTAAAAATTCAATGATATGATATGTCAATTTTAGTTAGGACAACCTGCATTACAGAGTTATTTTCGATTACCCCACTTAGAAAAACAGTTAATGTTTTAACCATAGATTTTTCGTTTGATGTCGGATTCGAATGATTCAAATTGGAAATGAAAATAGATTCATTTATTTATCTTCAATAGAAACAGGTTTTGAATAAAAGAAGAATTGATAGGTCAAATATTGTAAGGAACAGCTGGAAAGACAGAGTTTTAAGAGTGCTGATTTACGATAGACAGTCAGTATTTTGATCATAACGTCCCCATACGATATCTAAAATGATTGATTCCAATTTAATTGTAAACTATATTCATAGGGGAATCTACCACAGAAACAGGTTTTAAAAATTCATTCATTTAGGCCTCCAAAAACCGATTGTCCCAACTCTGTTCCTGAGCTGCCCGCTAGACATCCGGTCAATGTTTTGGTTCTAACTTTCTCGTTTCAAATCCAAATTGAGTGATTCAAATTGGGTTGGAAAGTAGACATCAAGGGCTACCTAGGTTAGAAACAGGTTTTAAAAATATTTCATTTTGGTCCCTCAAAACATGACTGTCCCGACTGTTTTTTCAGAAATTTCATCAAGCCCGCAAGCTAAAAAAATGTGATTTTCAAGCATTTTTTCAAATTGGTGATAAAAGTGAATATGAGTGTTTGTAGAACTATTATTTCCATTATAAGTCATCTAAATACACAAATGAATTAAAAAATTATCACCGATGTTGATTTCTATAGCATGTTGCAACAAAAAACAACTAGCTTTACAAAAATAAAAATAAAAAAGATGTGTTTGTTTTATTTCTTTATTTATTTTATTTTCTCCACTATCCTACTTTTCTTTGAGAATCGAATATGTTTATGTATAAGAGTATTTCCAGTGGAACCATTTTAGAATTAAGGCTTTACGTATGCACATACCCAAATTTGAAAAATGCATATTGATAAAAATTAGGGTATGAGAAGCCAACTTCCCTTGAAAAGATGGTATAAAAAATTGTTGAAGTATGGAGTGATGATGCAAACACGTGATGGAGTGAAACAAATCTTCAATATATCTGTTACTTTCTTGATTTCCCATCATACCATGAACTTCTTGAGCTTTTAAAATGGTTTGTTGGTGCAACCTAAAAGAAACCTCATTTTCTTCCATAGCTTCTACAATTTTTGAATTTGAAACATTCTGAATCTCATTGTAAGTTTTCTCTAATGGCACATGTGAGATAGAATGGGTGGGAAGGTTGGGTAAATTTGGCAGTCCAACACTGTAAGCATGTTGTACTGGTTTATTGTGGTGAGGGTGTGGAATTAGTTGAGCAGGAAATTCAAAAGTAAAAATGTTGGGCAGTTTCTTACCATAACAGAAGATGTTCTTCATGTGTTCCTTCGAAGCTCCTTCTTCCAATGTTCCTGTCAATTAGTTAGTGAAATGGGTGGTGCTTACATCACCACTTGAGTGAAATCATGTGATTCATTTTTCAAAATTTCTATTTTTTCCCTAGTCATTCACACAAAAATTCAAACATCTATTTCTACCCAACAAAAATTAACAAATCTGCCGGAAAGCGGGCGGGGGAGCAGGGCTGTTACATGCTCCGTACGCAGGTTCTTACCTTCCATTTTTAATACCCAATTCTCTCCTAGCAGGCACTCATCAGATTCACACTACTCTTTAGAAATGGCTACACTCTCCCCGGCAACGGCGCCAAAATGTGGAGCGATAAAAAGGTGTCTTTTTAACTCCTAATTACCTTCACATTAATTATCAACCCAGGGACGACTTTTTATTTCAAGAGTGTACTCAGTCTGAGGCGGCTATTTACTCAAGAGTAATGTTTTGCAGTATAGTGCTTAAAATGCAAAAGTAAATGAAAGCTGGAAACAAAATCTAATTGGAACAGCAAGAAACTGAAATGTTCTAAACTAAATCATTCACTCAAACAACCATCAATCGAGGATACAGTAGCAATAACTCATTCCTCTAGATATTGATGCAATTGAAATCAAACTGGAACAAGACAATCAATCTGGGAATGAGGAAGCAATAACCAATGTTCTCTACAGTCGACAGTCCTGCTTTAAAGCAATTAAAAGGAAATCGAAATTGAAGTAAAGCTGCCATTGAAAGTAAACTAGGAAAACTTTTTAAAAGCAAACTATTCCAATTAATCAATAGAAATGAACAACAAAGTAAATGGGTAGCAAACTGTAATTAAAGGAATCTGAACAGCAAACTCTAATTAATGGAAATCAACAACAAAATACCTTGAAGCCTAAATCATTCATTCAGAAAAATAAGCAATGTATCAGTCAAGGGTCCAGTAACAATAACTCATCCCTTTGGAAACTGATGTAACCAAAAGTAATCAAGGAACAGATCATCAGCCTGGGGACTAGACAGCAAATGCCAATGCCCACTACAGTTTCGGACCGTTCTTCACACCAAAGCAAAGATAATGCGAATAACAGGAAATGGAACAGCAAATTAAATATGAATGTACAACAATCCAAATCAAGCACGCAACACACTTATCATTAAAAGGGACAGTAATCCGAGCTTCGATACAATATGCATGAATCACAGCTATAAAGTAACAGCAAGTGTAACGAAACAACAATCCCGAATAAACAACAGTCACAATTTAAGAATACATCATACAATTGTACCGATTTAGGAACATACAGCGCGGTTAATCTGTAATCGAATGACAATCTGTAAGGAACAACAATGTTATATGAATTATCAAAAGGAACAGCAATGCGATACAAAGTAAAAATGATAACATAGCATTCCTGTTGGAGATAACGATAGTATCCAATCAAGTATATCTAATAGCGCTGATATGTAAAACAGTAAAGTGCATCAGATTACTGAACAAAGTAAAAGAAAGAGATCAAACCACACATGAAGTATAAAGATATAATACAACAGCAGCGTACTCCACCAGAGGTTGGGCCCTTAGCCGCCAGCGGATGCTGCTGGGTTACTTTAGGATCAAAGATGCAATGGCAACTAGATTTATATTAAAATATCAAATCAGAGTTACAGTGGATTACAACAAGAAGTCTCTCAATCTCTCATCCATTATCCATTCTCTCTGCCATCCTCAATTCTGAATCTCTAATTCATCCTCAATTCCATCATTCGAATCCCTCCCCCTCTCTGATCTCTGTTTTCATTTAAATAGAGAGAAATCAGAGAGAAGTTTCAACAGAGATAATTACAACATGATTTCTGTTACAAAATTAGATTGTTTCCAACCAATTGATCAACAAGAAGATATATTTCCATCTTTCAACAAGAGCAAGGCGAATTTGGCTTTTGCAGCTGAGATTTGGAAAACGGCCACACAGCGAATCTGAGAAAATTGTGCTCAAAGAACCCTGTGTTTCTCTCAGTACAAGCCGAATTTGGGCAAACCGTTCTTTATTAAAGTTAATTCGATCCGTTCTGGACAAAACCCATGTTCCAGATTTTCCAGATTCTTCTTCATTTGCCCAGAATCCCAACCGCAAAACTATCACTTCTTATTCCAGCGAATTGCTGAGTTGGCACTTTTAATGATCAAATCTTCAATCTGGAAATTATCTTGGAGGCTAAAAATGGTGAATAATGTTACAACCAATTTATTAAAACTATCATTGATAAAATCATGCATAATCATCAATTTATTAGAAATAAAGGAGAATAAATAATATTTGTTCATAAGAGCATAAATCATCATAAAATGGATTTATATAATAAATTATGACAAATGACGTGATGAAGAATGGTAGAAATGGGTGGAATAAGTGTTCACAAGTGATAATAATAATGGCATATTAACGACCCAACAAACAAGATGGATGGAAATGTTCCAACTAAAGAGACAAGGAGTATAGGTGCCACGGGAACCAAGAGTGGGTCCAACGGATTCGTGAGTGGAGGGTTAAAGGGAGGAAGAAATCCTTCGGTAAAGAAATCCTCTGGCAAACTTGAATCGTCAGTTGTCCAAATAGATTCCGTGTGAGATCTAGGAGACTAATTCCCCGAAGATGGGGAATTTGGTTCACTGGAGCTCAACAGATCTTCCACAATGAGTGGAGGAAGTCCTAACAATCATCTAGATTGATGACAAGGGCCAGATGTAGCCACAGTGACCATTAATTTTTATCAATAAATTTTATCGTGATATTTGTTAAAGTCTCAATGATAGCACACAGGTACCTAAAAAATATAAAAAATACACTAAGTTGATCAATCAACAAATAGAGGGAAATGACCCTGTCTGATAAGCACCGATCACTGGAGATGAAACCCAGTATCACAATGAATAATAGAGAGGGTTGGCCAAATGTACAGTTACGGTTACTCTAGAGCTTCGCCTAAACCTCAGATTGAGGGGCCAAGTACTCTCGTGAAGACGAGCACCCTCCCAAAAACTGAAGACAGAGTAGGTCCGTCTGTGTTAGGTACTAGGGCAGCCTACCCCAGTCACCTTGTGTAAGTCCCTAAAAGCTTGGCCACTAAGGATACCTCAGATCACAGACACTACCGGGGGGACATAGTTGCAGACAGTATGTTGTGTGGGCAGGATACCTAAGTCCCCAACTCAGATAAGAAATCCCCGAAGGGATCCCTAATACACAAAATACCCAAAGGAGTTGCAAGCGAAGGCGGGCTACCTTCACTTATAGTCTAATGTTGTCTAGTATTTAGCTCTGCTTTGACTCGAGTGGTCCTAGTAGTATGAGTGCATAAGGAATTTTCTCTCTTTTAATGACACTAGTTTTGGTTTCTAATCTTGGGTAGTTTACTCACACTGCCTATCAAAGGTTCCTAGCCTAAACTAATGTTTGTTTGCTCAATAAAGAGTTACTGATTGATTTTAGGTAAATTTTATGTGTACCTTTTTAGTGTCTTCAGTAGGGGAGTTGATGTATGAAATGTGATGGGACTTTGACTCAAAAATCATGCACAAGACAATGCTTTAAAAAATATTCAATTCAATGAAAACAAGTTGTATTCTACAGGTGAGAGTCTTTCACATATTCATATTTGTTCCATGCATCCTAGTCATTATAACACATGCATAACCAACAGAAATAGTTCCAATGCTTTGCTAACAACTATTTGAAACCAAAATAAAGCATCTTTTAACTAGCTAAACAAAAGAATGCAAAAAAAATGTTTTAAGAAAGAAAAAAAATTATTTCCTAAAAAAAATTCTTTCAAGACACCAATCTTGCTAACAAAATGCACTTGCAGATCCCTTTCAGTCCATGAATAGGCTTCCCATCCCTTTGAGTTTACAGACACAGTTGTATGTCAAGATTTGGGGACTAACGCTCTGTAGCAGTGGCCACAGAGAGTTACTGGGTCCACTAACGCTCTGTGTGTGCAGACACAGAGCTTTATAAAGCACTGTGTAGTCTGCTAACCTGCATTAGTGTGGGAAAACAACTCAAAACAGGGCTTTTAGGATCAGATTCAAGGATGAATATATGAAGGTAGAATGCAGCAAGGTTTTGGTGGGTCAGAAAGGGAATGCAGAAGTATAGGGAGGTCTTAGAAGGAGGAGGAAACTGAGAACTGTCTGGGTAAACTGGGAACTAGATGTATAGTCCCTAGTGGAGTCACCAATTCTGCTATAGGATAAAATGCACGGTGTATGGAGAATGGAGATATCCTCAAAGGTCTTCTCGAGACCTTTGGTAGATTGTAATATTATCTGCAACTGTCACAAAGTTACATGCATGTCCATAAACATTAACTTACTATCAAAACAAAACAGATGGATTACCTCAAGCCTCCATGTAGATTTGCTGGAGAGCACAATGAAGCTAGATGGAAGTCCCTTGAGCTGGCTCCAGATCAAGTCCTACACATAGAAGAGACAAGCATAATCATAGCATACAACCTTGATAACTAATACATGAATACATAAAAGACTTCTAGTTACACATAACTAAGCTACTCATGCTAAAAAGGTATTGGACAAACAAATGAATGAATGATAGTACCAACACCATGGAGTAGATAGTACAACTGCATTTATATATTAATGTCAGAAGAGTGATTACAACAATCTATTACATCAACCTTCCCTTACCCCTCCAGCTTCTCTCTCTCTCTCCCTTCTTACCAACTTCTTATGCTTAGATAGGAGACTATGCTCAACAATCAAGTAAGCTATCCTTTCAAATGATCTGACCTCTATCACCATAGCCATAGTGTTTCTTATGTAGCAATTGAGTTAGGGTTTCCAAGTTCCTCCATGAATTCCTTAGGGTAAAAGCAATGAAGTTTCCATGCTTTTTAGCTCTTTCCCATTTGCCTCCTTCATTAGGATTAGAAATCCCCCAAATAGATTGAACTTGATATGTTTCCTTGCTTTTCTTGAGTATATTTAGGAGCAAATATATAGATATTTATGAGTCAATTCGCTCCTTTTACTTTTAGAACTTCATTAGGATCCAATAACACTATTCCTAAACTAACAACTAGAGTTAGTAGGGTCACTAACACACCCTTAGGCTTACAGAGAAGCTTTATAAAGTAGGTTGTCAGTGTTTAGCCAGCATTAGTGTGGAAACAAGACATGTGATCTTTGTCTTTGCTTCATCTATCATGTCTTTCCCCTCTGAGCTGATGAGGGGGTCATTTTGCTGTATAACAATAGGAACATTGTTATAGTGCAAAAATGATGTTGCAGTGCATGAACAATGATTCAGGCCAGGATGGAAAACTAGTAACAAAGAAAAATTCACACTTTCCTTAAATTTCAATATTGAATCATTTATAGAGAAGCAGTATAATTTAGATCTCTTTTTAAAGCTTTGAATGGTTTCATTAGATTAATTGGAAAGAAGTTACCTTATGTTTTGTTTCATGCTTTTCATCTTTGCAAAATAGTAGTAATCTTTTAAGAGGTTTTTGCATTCTTTATTTCTTGAATCACTTTATTTTGAATGGGGCCTACATTCCCTTGTCCCATGGACAACTGAGGAAGACTTACTGTAGGAGTCAACTCAACCTAGAAGAAGAGCCAAAAGTAGATTCTCGGATTGTGTTTACTTTACTTTCGAAAGGTCTTGTTCCTTTTTCTTGAATGATACTTCTTTTGAATTTCTTGCAAAAGATTGATTTTTATTTGACAAATCCTTGAGGTTGTATTGTGGAATATATTGTGCTACGCCTCTAAGTTTACTTACTCGGATTGAAGAAATAAATGTTGGTGTAGAAAATCATTAGACACCCTGATGGAATTTAATTTCAAGAAATTTTCGAGAGATGTTATTGGACCTGACTTGGAAGACTCCTCTAATTATCGACACTTGAGTGAGGCATTGATGTTCCTTCAGAACACCCATTTGGATATATGATTTGTAGTGAACACCTTGAGTACAAATTGGGTTGCAATTGAGCACATTTTGAAATACTCTACATGGGACAATCAATCTTGGTCTAAGATATACTACAATATATGTACAACTGCATGGATTGACTGATGCTAATTGGGATAGAAATGTTATTGATAAGAATATAACATATGAATGTTTTTTTAGCTTGGGATTTTCCATGATATCTTGGATGAAGAGGAAATAGAAGTTCGTAGCTTTAAGCATGACTGGGGTTGAGCACATTATTGCTAGCATAGCTATCTACAAGGAATTTTTTTTAAGGAAGCTCTTTGGAAAGATATATGAGTACGCTTTAGATATGAAAGTGATATATTGTGACAAGACTGGGATCTGATTGGTAGAGAATATCATATATATAGTTGGGATAGAGATATCTTCATAAATTGAGACAACGATGTTGTATGAGACAATATTAGGCTTGTGGTTACGACCTTCATGAGGAGGAATATTAATAAGGTGTATTTTTATGACATGTATTTGTTCTAACATGATATTTGATTTGGTGTTCTGTATGAACAAGAAAATAGAGCATTTTTTGTTCGAAAGAACTACATAAAGTAGTATGATTGAACTCTTTAGTGAATTGTTTGGTATAGTAGGAGATATGGACACATTGATATGTTTATGATCTACAGAGTGTAGGGTTGATCGAGGAGACTGAGCTAGCTCTTCCCCCTTGTTTGAGCTCCTAGGGTGAGGAATTGAGTCGTAGAGCTGTTGAGGTTGAGGGATATCTGGACAATATGGTATCACCCCTATCTATCACCTATAGGGTGGAAGACGTATGTTCCCATATCTTGTTCTAGTAGAGTATACCCCTTTTGGAATCATACCCCCAATCCATGTTTGTTGGGATTGTCCCTCCCCATCTATTTAATGAGTTGAGGAGGCTTGCAGGTGTGTGATCCTTACCTTTGAAAAGTCTAGTATCTCAACCAAGCTAAATTATGATGTAAGTGTTCTACCACATGACTCTTAAGGGTCATTGTTAGGAATATTAAAAGGCAATAAGATGGATGAGATATTATGTCATTCCTATTGCTCGACATAGGGTGGAAGACGTATGCTCCCATATGATATGACTTGGGCTGAGAGTGTTGCATATGACCTTCCCCACTGTCATAGACATGAGGTGAGGGTGTACCATAGGACCTTTCTCATTTTCATTGGATTTTGGGTTGATCTGGGTCCCCTAATGTGGTTTTAGGTTGAGCAAGGTTCCCTAATGTTAATATCTTTTATGTTTTATGGGTAGTAGAAATGGGTTCCCAGTTGGTAGATGATTCTGAGTGATAGTAGTGGCTCCCTAATGGATATAGGGTTGTATCTTGGGCTCCAATCCTACGTTAAATTATTCTTCATTTATATTTGAGAGTGTTCATCATATGAGAAGAGATGAACATATGATCATAGATGATAAGATGAGCAGGGATGATTAGTGATGACATTTGTTGATGACAAGACACTTGTGATGGGACATATGTTGCAGTCGATAATGTATCCCTAGCTAAGAGGGAATGTTAATTTGGTAGCTCAGGGACAAATTCCCTCCTTTAGACAATCTTCCTCATCAAGAGAAACCCCTCCTGTTAAAAATAAATTAATAGCAAAATTAAATACATAAAATATTTTGGAAACACAAATACAAAAACAAATAAAACAAGAGACACAGATATACATGGTTCACCCAATTTGGGCTACATCCATGGAGAAAAAACTAGTCCTTCCTTTTATATTATCCAACAAAATAAAGAGATTCAACCTAAGTAGATCCACTGTAATTTCCTCTTCACTCTCACACAACCTCCTCCTCTCTCTCTCTCACTCATAATAATAATACACAGCCATAATACAATTCCCTCATATAAACCAACAGTTTCCTTTTAGGGAAAAAACCCTAAATTAACATTAATTTTACCATCAGATCATCCACCTAATGAACGACCTAGATTGACTACGAAATTACAATATTTTACAAGGAAATTTTTCATCTATTTTTAGCTTTAGGGGCACTGCCCCTAAACCCCTACTAGGAGGGCTCATAAAATTAATTTTCACCCCCCATGGACCCCCCTGAAGGTGATTAAATGGGAAATGTTTCCACCTCGTTAAGAAAATGGATCCAACATGACTGAAACAAAAAACCTCTAAACAATCAGGAAGATAATCAGGCTCCATGCCCAACAATCTCCCACTTTGAGACTAATTATACAAACTCCACTGCTACTTCACTTTCTGGAAAATGCTTCCACTTTGGACCTAGTTGTTTCTCATATTTTCCATTATACTTGAATACTAATTGAAACTAAACATAATCTCAGTTTCTCCCTAGTTACAATTGTTGTTAACACATCTACAAGATTATGGCTAGTGTGTATCTTTTCCATCTTCAACTGCCCATATTCCAACACTAACCATATATGAAATGGTACTTGAGTTATATATGTTTAGTCTTGGAACAAAATTCTGAGTTCTTTGCAAGATGAATGGCTCTTTGAATTTCACTATATAGCCTGCCCATCTCCTTCTTCTTGCCCGATTCATCCATAAACCTTTGTAACCAAATAATTTCTTTATTATCTTCTGTAGTAGAAACATAGTTTGCTTTCATTGTTGAAAGTGCAACAATGTTTTTCAATTTTGAAACCCAACTAACATTTGCTCCACCTATAGTAAACACATACCATGTGGTGCTCCCCTTGTTATCTCTATCACCTACCATATTTGCATCAACATATCCTTCTAGAGAAACGTTTGAACCGCCAAAGAATAATTCTTGAGTTTTGGTACCTCTCAAATATCTAAGAGTCCACTTCACTTCCATCTAATGCTCCTTTCTTGAACTGTTCATATACTTGCTTAAAACTCCCATTGGATGTGCAATATCATGCCTTGTGAGGTCATTACATACATTAAGCTTCTAACTTCTGATTTATAAGGAACTTTACACATATAATCCATTTCTTCCTGAGTCATGGGACACATCTCCTTAGTTTGAAATTGCTAGCCAAAGGTGTACTAACTGGTTTTTCATTATGCATATTAAATTGTTCCAATACCATTTCTATGTACTCTCTCTGAGACAACGTTAATTTTCAAATTTTCCCTTCTCTAGTTATTCTCATACAAGGATTTGTTTTGCAGCACCCAAATCCTTCATTGCAAATGAGTTTTCCAATTTTACTTTGAGCACATTTATTTCCTGCATCATCGAATGTATGCAACATGGGTACTCCTTGGATGAATAATTAAAATTTACATCCAATGAGTACTCTCGCTTAAACTTTGAGTGAAACCTTAGGGAGATAAGTTGAAAATACAAGTAGAAAAGGTAGTTTATTATTTTATTATTTTTTAATCTTTTTACTTTCTTACTCCAAAAATGGTGAATCATCCCCCATGGTTGACGTCATCATCTTGAATCATATTGGTTCTTATAAAGTTTTTTTTTGTTGTACATTTTTCTTAGGAGGCTCATTTTAGACCTCAAAATTCCCCTAATGGTTAGAACCTGAAACAAGAATGTCATCTACATACAATAGAAATATAATATAGCTTCCATAATTTTTATTTTTAAGATAAACACAATGGTCAGAGTGTTATAGGATAAAACACCCTAGGGTCTGGGTTGAGAACCCCAACAGATCGAAGGGCATACACCATCAAGAAGCAAGCAAACAAGCAGTCCTAATGTTTAAACTACTAAAGGGGGATGAAGAGAGAGTACCCATAGGTCCTACATTTGAGGATGTTCTCGTAGGGTCCAAACCCTCTACTTCCTCCAATGCTTCAAAACATGCAACTCGTTCCAGAAAAGCATATATAGTAGTTGTGGTTCAAAGCATGTTCAAGATATGAATGTTAGATCATATCAGCATAAAGATATAAAATGTGAGATCATACATAATTATATCATAACATGAAATAAAACATAAAGATCATCATACCAGGAACAAGAAAGAGCTTCTTTATTGATGTCTACAAAGAATGTGGAAGAATACAACCCGATTCGACCATGGCTCCAATTGAAACCTTCCTCTGGATCCATCCAGCCCAAACCTCAACAGTCCTCTTTGAAATGCATACACATAGATGCCATATAAAGGAGATGGACATCTTTATGAGGAAACAAGGGTTTCCTATAGTTGGGAGTATAGGAGGCACAAGGACGAATCAGACTTGATCAGGGACAAATTGGATATAATATCAATATCCTATTTTTCTCTCCCTTTAGGCCTTCCCATGAGGTGTATTTATATCACCCCAAAACAGTTGTTTCAATTGGGATACAATTATGCCATGGGCTCCTGTAGGCGGGCTTCCAGTGTAACCCATAAACTTCACCCATAAAATAGGTATTTTATATTTTTTTAATATTTCAAATTATATACGCAGATTGGGTATAGCTGGACCCGTGTGTGCACGTGCTTTTTGAAGGGTAGAGTCGTGTATGGAATTTAAAATAATGTTTTTTAGTAAATGGACCAATTCTAAAGGGAAAGGGCTGCCCAAGGCCATGACTCAGAGAATCAAGTATACAAGTGTGATAAATGATGATATAACACAAAGTGACATCTAGTATCACCGTGTTTAGACATAAACTTGATAAATTTTAGATACCACTTCCTTGGATCTTGTTTTAAGACATATGAACCCTTATTCAACTTGAACACTAATTTATCCTTCCCCTTGACCTCATACCCTTGTGGCTACTGCATATAAATTTATTCCTCTAAATACCCATGGAGAAAAGTTGTCTTTGCATCTAATTGCTCAAGATGCAAATATTATGTTGCCACTAGAATTAAAATAGTTATGATTGAAGTCATTTTAACAACAGGAGAATTTTTTTGATCAAAGTCTATACCTTTCTCTTGTACAAATCCCTTCACCACAAGTCTAGCCTTATACCTCTATCTACCTCCATGTTCTTCCTTCAACCTATAAACCCATTTATTCTGCAATGTTTTTTTACCTACAAGAAACTTGACTAAGTCCCAATTTTTGTTATGCATCAAGGAGTCCATCTCTTCTTCCATGGCTTGCTCCCACTTCTTCCTGGTTTCTACCTACATTTCCTCTTCATATCTTTTCGGTTCACCAGAATCAATCGAAAATACATAATATAATGAAAGAGAGTATCCTTCAGGGGGTATACTTATCTTGGTAGATGTTCGAACACAAATTTCAGGTGTTTGAGGTGTATGTTGTTATTGTGGTTGTTTTTGTTGTTTTGGCTACTGATCATTCTGATTTTCAAGCATATTTACTTTTTCTGTGATCTCATCAAACATTGTGTATTCTTTGCTTACCTTTTCCTGCAACTGATCCTTATACAATACCTTCAATATGACATCTTTGCTCCTAATTATTTTTTGATTTTCATAATCATATAAGTGATAACCAAAATAATTTACACCATATCCAATAAAGGTACATTTCTTTGATTTTTCTTCAAGCTTTGTTCTATTTTCTTTATTAATGTGGATAACGGCTCCACAACTGAAAGTATTTAAAAATGATTAGTTTACCTTTTTACTTGTCCATCCCTCCTTTGGAATACCACCATCCAAGGAACTTGAAGAGCCTTTGTTTATTAGATAAACAATAGTATCTATAACATCTGCCAAAAATTTTAAGGGAAATATTGCATGCAATCTCCTTCACCTTGCATGTTCCATGATTTTCATGTTCATCCTTTCTCACACACCATTTTCCTGTGGTGTTCCTAGAACTGTCTTCTCTCTGTGAATTTCGTTCTCTGAATAGTAGTTATCAAACTATTTCCTACAGTATTCACCTCCATTATCTAATCTGAGACACTTCAATTTTTTTCCTGTCTTATTCTCAACCAAATATTTTCATTTCTTGAAAGTATCAAATACATTAGATTTATTCCGAATATAATAAATCTTAGTTTTCCTAGTTGCATCATCAATAAAAGTAACATAATAGTGATATTCATCTAGAGATGATTTTAGAGAAGGCCCCTATATGTCTGTATGCACAAAATCTAATTTTTCACTCTTTTTTTATTTCCCAACTCATATAATTCTCACTCTCTTCTGCTTTCCATAAACACAGTTTTCACAGAAATCCAAATCAACATGCTTCAAACTTGGCAACAAAATTCTTGAGTGAAGAATCTACATCTCCTTCTCACTCATGTTCCAGAGCCTATAATGCCACAATGTCATATCTTCTCCCATGGAGGTTAATGCATTAACATAATTGGAAATACCATTACATAAATAAAACATACCAACGTTTTATCGTTTTGCTATTATCAGGGCTCCTTTGGTGACCTTCCAGGTTTTTCCTGTGAATGTAGTTAAATAGCCTTCAACACCTAACTGCTCCATTGAAATCATATTTTTCTTTCGATCTAGAACATGCCCTACCTCCCTCAATATCCATTGTTTTCCAGTTTTTTTCTTTATAAAAAACTTGCCCATTTTAATGATTTTACTGGGTTTATCATTACCCAGATGAACCTGTCCAAAATATCCTTGAACATAGTCATGAGAAATTTTCCTATCAAGTGTGGCATGGAAGGAGGCCCCTGAATCTACTACCAAGGAATAAATGATATTCTCTAATGAAATAATCAAAGAATATTGCAACACATCACCTCTCACATTTTCTTCATGATTTTTCTCTTCTTGTTCATCTCCTTCTTTTTGCTTCTGAGATTTATAGTCTTTCTTCAAGTGTCCTTCTTCTTGCATTTATAGCACACTATCCCTGATATGGATTTGGATCTTCCTTTTCTTGACTTATTGCGATTTCTCGGACTCCTTCTTCGTTCCATTTTTCTTCCCCTATACTCTATAGTCAAAGCATTACCTGATGTGTCACCGGAGATTTTCTATCGCATTTCCTCACTAAGGATGGGGCAAACAACCTCATCAAAATCTAAAGTACTAGATTTAGAGGCAAAGTTACTAATAGCCATAACTAAGCCATTCGAACCTTTTGGAAATAAGCACAAAAATAACAGAGCCCTAACTTCACCATCAAAATTTACCTCTATAGAACTTAACTATGTTAAATTACTTTAAATGATCAGCAATAGATCCACCTTCTGACATCTTCATATTAAATAGATGTTTCATAAGAAATACCTTAATTGAGGCCGAGGGTTTTTCATATAGTTTGGCTAATTCCACCATTATGCGTTATGTTGTCATTTCCTTTGAAATTTTGAATGTTATTGATGCTTCCAGACACAACCGTATTGTTCCTAGTGCCTTTCTATCGAGAAGATCCCATTCTTCATTTGTCATACTTTTCGGCTTATTTAAGTTTTTACTCAATGTTAGGTACAAATATTTCTGATATAGATAATATTCCATCTACATCTTCCACAGTTGTTAATTTTGACCATTAAATTTCTCGACCCTAAACCTACCATCTTCCACCATTTCTCCCACTCGAACCAGGAACCTGTTGTGGCCAGCAACAACCCCCCTTCTTATTTAGTATTATCACTAATACCAAATAAGTGGGGACCCTTATTCAAAAAATTAAAAAATCAAATAATGCTTGTATTTCCTTTTTTCATTAAAATTTACTATCATAAACTTAGGAGAATACTCTCAAAACATCTAAAAAGACTTAAGTTTTATGATAAGTTAGAATAAAATCACTCCTTAAAACGCGTCGTATTGCAAAAAAGGTAATGGATGCCTTCCTACAAGCGGAATTCTAAAAGTGCAAAATTGTGATGCAAAATCACGCATCAGAAGATCCTCATCGCATCGCATGCCTCAAACATCACTTACACTGAAATGCCTTAAACCACCGATATGCGATGGTGCATCTCGCAAATTTCATTTCGCAAAAAACACATTGATGTATGATTACCATATGCAACAAAACTGCGATATTGCGATTGGCGATATCACAATCTCTGATACTGTGATCTGTTACCTTATCGCAGATCTGCAAGGCCCGTTGTTCGAGAAAGTTTTTTTTTTCTTTTTATAAAATCGAGGCCCAGTTATGCACATTTATGATAATTAATGAGTTAGTTGGCAATCATTAATAAAATATGGTTTTGATATTATCAAGGAGCCAGTTCACATAAGGTGGTATATTTTATATGTTTTCAGCATTTAAAGCTTTCCCGTCACCTTTTTCTTATCATTATTCTCACCTCAGTGTAAATTGCAGGAGCGAAGAGCATAGAAGTATACAGAGCAGAGTTCAAGATATTATGGGAAAGAAGGGTAAAGCTCCCAGTTCTGAAGATAAAGAGATGACTCCCTTGTACATAGACACCACTTGTAACAAAG
Source organism: Pinus tabuliformis (assembly GCA_031772625.1). Classification (NCBI taxonomy): domain Eukaryota; kingdom Viridiplantae; phylum Streptophyta; class Pinopsida; order Pinales; family Pinaceae; genus Pinus; species Pinus tabuliformis. The sequence continues at coordinate 1,012,295,307 of CM062815.1, forward strand.
ATGCCAGTATTACTACTTGGGAAAGCATGTATAGTTTACTTGAGGAAGAAGATCCCAAGGTAATGGAGGTTACAGCTACTGCAGGCTCACATGGGTCTTCTGAAGTATCTATTACAGATCTAGCATGTTCATTCTTGCACTAGATAGCGGCAAGGCCCAAAATTCTCTCGTACACAGACATGGTTAAATGGGTACTAGATAATGCTGATATCAGGTATAGATAATTTAAACCTCAGAACCAAGAACATATAAGTCGTTCTTTCCACAAAATTTAAGCTTTATATCCTCTAACAAAAAGCGCGCAAGAGGCGAAAATCGCATCAGGGAAGCCCAGGTCATGAAATGGAGGCAGTTTTCGATGCGCGATTAGTGCTGCGAGGAAAAATCCCTTGAGATGGAAATCCTCAAATTGCTCAGTCCCCTGTAAGCTCAGGAATGTGTCGGAAAAAAGTGCTAAATATGGAAGGTAAAACTAGAACTCAAAACCAGTGGTATTTATCTTTAAATAGTATGTAAATATCTACCAAATGTACAACATCTACAAACAAGATGGAGACAGAAGGCTCAAGAAAGGGCAGAGTCAATCCAAAGGATAACCAAGTTGAATTGGGATTCTTATTGGACATACTTGGTAAAACCACACAGCCAGTGCATGACTCTCAAATGTATCATCGATTCTACCGAGAAGATGGTGCCAGCTCTTACCGATTCCGTTTTCGCAGGACAGCTAAAGTCAGAAGTTAGCCAGCCAACTCTCCTCAAGAAAATGCTAAACGCTTGCAACTTTAAGGAACAGATACATAGATAGTTAGCTATTAATTCTAGCTTTAGATTCAGTTTTAGTTCGAATTTTGCTTTATTTTTGCCTGAAATGAGGATGGTCATTTAAACCGCATCCTACATTTTTGTAATAAATTATTTTTAGAATTAGTTAGTAGTATTTAAACCCTTCTCATGCATTTAGAGAAGGGTTCAGAAATTTATCAAAAAATTGTCCTCAGAACATGCACTTTTGCACCCTCCGAGGAGGTTTTGATGAATGAATGGAACAAGATTTATTGATATCTGCATTTAATATCTATTACTGATGTTGCACTTTTGTACTCTTAGTGGATGTTGGATTAAGAAGAGATAGATCATTATTGCTAGAGCTCATGAGTAGAACTAGTTATAAATGGTACTTTTATCTCTTAATTGTTTCTACTTATGTGTTATGGTGATATTCATGTTCAGTTTTTTATATATGAATTCTTAAATGCTTGAGTTATCATTTGGCACTTTTGTACGGTGATAGCTATTTATTTATGCTTAGTATATGAGTAGCTTATTATGCGATATGTTTTTCACAACTGTTTCGTCTAACTTTTTATATGAAATGGTTTATCTTTATTGAATTCTTTTCTCATAGCAATTGAATGATGTTTATTACCAACTGTTGTTTGAAATCATTGTAGATCACATAATGAAAATATTACATCCCGGGTTAGTTTAGAATTAGATATTTCTGTTTATTAGAATACAATTGCATGTTGTTAGATTAGATTTAGAATAAAAAGCATTTTACTTAGGAATCATTAGGAAAGAAATATCAATTCTCAACACACGCACACATATATTGGGAAACTGGTCCCATATCCCCAGTCGGACCCACTATACCAAACGGAAAAGGAGCTGCTAACCAAGGTCCAGACTGGGTGGGTATCCCCCTTGTTGTAGACTCGATTTTTGAGGCTTCAGCATATTTGGCACTAAAAGGAGGGCCCCAAACTATGAATGGCAAGTAAGTCTAAATCTAAATACCATTCTAAGAGTAAATCGCCCTCACCATCTCCCCTGACTTATCCATCACATTTAGAATCTTTAAATCTTGAGCAAGAAGTCGAAAGAACAACAACCACTGCCATAAACCCTGACATTTCAGACAAATCTACTATTGAACCTCTTGAAGTTGAATCTTTTATTCATAAACTTCAGCGATTTTCAATATCTCCTTAAAAATCTGATAAATCTCAAGGCAGTGTGACTTCTCAATATAACCCTTCTCATCCGCTCACCAGATTAAAGAGCAACAAGTTTGGTATTAAGCCAACTGAGTTACCTCTACCTACAAGGAAGAGAGCAACGAAATCACCTAAAGGGTCTGATAGTGAGACTCTTTCATCATCATCATCCATCTCAACCTCTCCACCGTGAAGTCAACCATCCACTCCTCCACTTCAAATCATCGTCCACCAGACTACTGGAACTTCAACATCTCCTTCTCAGACATCTGGAACTGTAATATCCTCATCTTACCAACTGCAGGGATCATCTTTTGTGCTTTCCTCTGTTAGTAGTTCAGTGATGGTCCAAATTCCATGGAATAACCTAGGGGCAGTCTTAATGCCTGCGCCCTTGAGTCAATTACCTGCCCATCCTGAAAAATGGCTGCCTAAGTTTAATCCTAAAGCAGGCATGCTAGCAGAAGAACACATAAATAACTTTATGTTATCCATAAATCTCAATGGGGTCACTAATGAAGACGCTGTCGTTCGGCTTTTTCCTTACACTTTGCAAGGAGCAGCCGGATCATGGTATTTCTCATTACCATCCGGGTCTATTACTAGTTGGGATATCTTCCAAGAACAATTCTTGACTAAGTTTGGTGATGACAGGTCCACTGCGACATTAATCAATGACATGTCTAACCTTAGGGCTGAGTCAAAGGAACCTATCAAAGATTTTAACTCGCATTTTAATAAATTGTTGAACAAAATTCCTACTACTTCTAAACCTAGCAAAGAAGTGCGAAGTGAATGGTACATCTCTACTTTACCATCAAACATAGCAATCTTCATTGATAGAGCTAACAAAACAACTTTAGCTGACAATATGAAGGAAGCAATAGCGGTAGAGAAACGCATCATAGCTCTAGAAAAGAAAAACATCGTTGAAGAATGTAAATCTAAAAAGGTTTCTTTCAAAGAAGATCCAAAGAAAAAATAGCCCAAAGACCCATTTGATTTAGAGGGATTGCAGAAAGTTTTGAAAACCATGTCTAACGAAATGGTTGACATAAAGAAACAAGTAGCAGAGACTTCTTCTAAAAAGCCTTACAAGCCTTATAGAAGAAATCCTTCGACTGATTCAAAGCCTCCTAACGCTATTACAAATGCTGAATCAGAGGAAGAAGAAGAGGAAATTGCTACCGAAGAACCTACCGATGAAGAAGAAGTTGTAGAGCTACAAGGTATGTGGGATTTCATCCTCCCTGATGAAGAGGATCAAGAGGCATTGCCAGTTAGTACTCGAAGTAGAAATCAACGTGATCCTCCTCGACCTACTCCTAAGCCAAAGAGCGCAAGCTCAATGCCTAAGGATAAAGTCGCAACCAAGAAAATGACATATAAAGCAACTCAAACAAGCCCAGTCGAAACAGATTCACCAACTCCATCTAAAACATTGATTGTTTTGGATGAAATGGAGTATAATATCATAGAAGACATGAAGAAGACTAGGGATAACATCACTTTTTATGAATTGAGCAAGTTAAAACATCAACAAAATCTCCTTTTGAAAGAATTACATGCAGTACCAGTTGCACCTCTGCCCACCGTTGTAATCTCGCAAGCCTCCCATGAGATGGGAAGAACTCCAAATACTGTGATTAATAAAGTTGATCAAAATGACATCGCTCTAATTGGAGGAAGGTCAAGATCCCATACTCCGCCATTTCTTCTTACTTATGAAATTTTCAATAAAAATTTGCATAATTGTTTAGTTGATTCAAGAGCTTCATCCAATATCTTACCTAAATCGATATGTGCAAAGTTGAACATTCAACCCCAAAAATCTGTTGTGCGCATAGTGCAGCTTGATTGGTCGCAAGTTGATGTGATCGGCGAATTAAATTAGGTTACCATAAGGCTGTCATCTAATCCAAAGGTATGTCAAGTTATCGATATTTTAGTTGCAGACATTCCAGAATTCTATGGCTTAATTCTTAGCAGGGATTGGTCAGAAAAACTTCATGGATACTTTGCAACCGATTGGTCGCACATGTGGCTCCCTTACAATGGTAAACCAAATCAGATAAAGGTTGAGCGAGAAAGACATAAGAAATACATAGTAATAGAATTGGAAGGAGAAAATGAACTGGTAGCATACAACAATAATATAATTGGCAACTATTCTGTTGATTCTTTCCTAGGAAATTTTAATGCTCACACTTCACCTTACTTAGAACATTCTGTTTTATCTCAAGTAGAATTTTTTTCTCAAACAGATAGTTCTAAATGTATTAATTTTATAGATAATCCTGTGAATAAATCTTTATTTTGGAAGTTATCTTTTGACGGTTCTAAGTCTAATGAAGGAGCAAGAGTAGGATGTGTATTAGTTAGTCCAGAGGGAAACAAAACTACGCTAACTTTTAGACTCAAGTTCGATTGCACCAATAATACTGTAGAATACGAGGCTTTAATCCAAGGATTATACAAAGCAATCGGATTAGACATCAAATATCTACAAGTCTTCGGAGATTCTGAAATTGTTATCAGACAGGTACGGAATACTATACATTGTATATAAGGTCATTTACAACATTACCAATCTTTAGTACAAGATCTAACTGAAAATTTTATAGCATTTAATATTTCGTCAATTCCTAGACTCCAAAATGTTAGTGCTAATCTCTTGGCAAATGTAGCTTCCAAGCTTATTCCCTCAAAAGACTTTAACCCCGATAGACTTTCAATCGAATTAATCTTTAGACCCTCAATTCCTGATAACATTACAAGTTGGAGAATTTTCAATGATGATCCTGATATTGTAAGCTTCCTCACCTCTAAGGGATCTTATACTGATCAGATAATTGATGAGGACCAACATGATAGACAATTGCAACAAGATAGCACTAATAATGCTATACCAAAATTAGTAGTCAAATTAGAATATCTATATGATTTGAAAGATCGATTCAAAAGATCTACCAATTCAAAGCTTCAAAGTTCAACTCTGAACTATGAATTAGTAAATATAGGAACTGATACCAAGCCACAGAATATCAACCTAGGCCTTGGCCTAGCTCCGAAAGAAAAAATAGCATATATTTGTCTCTTGAAACAATACAAAAGTGTCTTTGCTTGGAACTATGATGAACTTAAGACTTACGACACTTCTATCATCCAATATACCATCCCAATGATAAATGATGAAAAACCTATCCAGAAGAAGCTGAGAAAGATCCATCTTAATCTTGAAAACCAGATCAAATCCGAGCTCAATAAGCTATTGAAAGCCAAAATCATTTTCCTTGTGCGACATTCTCAATGGGTTTCCAATATGGTTCCCGTTAGAAAGAAGAATGGAGACATTAGAATTTGCATTGACTTTCGAAATCTTAACAAAACCTGCCAAAAAGATAATTTTCCTTTGCCCCCTATGGAGCAAATATTGCAGGCAGTTGCAGGATCAGAATTAATGTCCTTCTTAGATGGTTTCTCCGGCGATAACCAAGTTTCGGTCCATCCCGATGATCAATTAAAGACCACATTCAGAACCAAATGGGGTACTTATGCCTATCAAAAGATGCCTTTTGGTCTGATCAATGCTGGTGCCACATTCCAAAGGGCCATGGACATCGCATTTAAGGGATTAGTAAACATTTCGGTAGTAATCTACCTGGATGATATAACTGTATATTCCAAGAAGCGAGGCAACCATCTCAGAGATTTAAAACAAATATTCCAACGGTGTTAAAGGTATGGAATTTCACTTAACCCAAAAAAGTCCTTTTTTGCATTAAGTGAAGGAAAACTTCTTGGATACATAGTGTCAAAATTTGGAATCCATATTGATCCTGATAGAATCAAGGAGATTTCCGAAATACCTTTTCCTCACAACAAGAAAGCTATGCAATCTTTCCTTGGCCAGATTAACTTTGTAAAGAGATTTGTTCCAGATTTTTCAAGAATCGTATCTCCTTTACAGGCAATGATTAAAAAGAACTCAATCTTCAAATGGGGCCAAGATGAATATGAAGCATTCAATTTGATCAAACAAGCGATTGTTAATGCCCCATCTTTAGCAACTCCAATTTTTTCGGATCCTTTTATTTTATATACATTTGCCTTTGATAGATCATATGCTGCGATACTCACTCAAGCAAATCAAGACAAGGCAGAAGCCCCAATTGCTCTTTTTAGTTCAAATCTACAAGGGGCTGAGTTAAATTATTCAGATGTAGAGAAACAAGCATATGTTGTTTTCAAAGTGATAAAATATTTCAAACCCTTTCTGCTCAAAACCCATACAAAGATCATAGTACCATTTTCAACGGTAAGAAATCTTTTAGTATAGAAATATGTAGGTGAGAAAAGAGCTAATTGGGTTATCGCATTACAAGAATATGATGTTGAAATTAAACCAGTAAATATCATTAAGGGTCAAGGTTTTTGCAAAATGTTGGCTGGAGCATCACTTATTTCCGAAATACCATCTACAGAGATACAAATGTACGAGGTAAGCCTAAACGATGTTGATTCATTATACGCTGATATCATATTTTATCTAAAGAACAGATATGCCCCTTCAAACCTTGATTATACAAAGAAAAGAGCTCTAAGGTTGAAGGCTAAGCAATATCATCTCGTGAACGATGTACTTTTTAGGATGAATTATGATTCTGTTCCCCTTAGATGTCTTGAGAAATCTAAAGCTGAAAAGGTTTTGCAGGAACTCCACGATGGACCAGTGGGTGGACATTATGCTGGAGATGTTACTGCACATAAAATGCTATTACTGGCCCACATTATTCAAAGACACACATAACTATGCAAGGAAATGTCAAGTTTGTCAAACTGCTGCTGGGAGACAAAAGAAGCCATCATTACCTTTGCAGCCAGTCAACATTGAACAACCTTTTAATCAATGGGGATTGGATATAATAGGTGAGATTGTTCCTCATTCTTATAAACAACACAGGTATATCCTTACAGCTACAGATTATTTTACTAAATGGGTAGAAGTAGTTCCTCTCAAGACAGCTAATGCTGAACACATCATTGATTTCATAGATTAGTTCATAATCACCAGGTTTGGTTTACCCTCTGCTTTAATGTTTGATAATGCATCATATTTTTCTAGCAATACTATGACTGAATTTGCACTCAAAAGAGGTTTTAAACTTAAATACTCTGCCAATTATTACCCACAAGGAAATGGGTTAGCTGAATCTACGAATAAAAACTTAATCAGAATCATTAAGCAAACCATGACTAGAATCATAAGAATTGGCACAAGTCTTTAATATATGATTTATGGGTAGACCGAATAACGCAGAAACCCTCTATTGGCACTTCTCCCTTTAATTTAGTTTATGGGAAATAAGTGGTTCTTCCAAATCATCTAGCGATTCCCCCTTTGGCCTTAGTTCAATATATTTATGAAACACCAACTTCTTCCTTACAACTAAGGCAGCTACAAATTCTTAAGCTAGAAGAGCAAAGAGAACAGGCTAAAATAACTCATGCTCATCATCAAGCATTAGTAAAATCTTCTTTTGACTCAAACATGATGTCCAAAAAAGACTTTCAGATAAGGGATCTAGTTTTAAAATGGGACAAGGCTCATGAGGAAAAGGGCAAACATACGAAGTTTCAATGAATGTGGCTTGGCCCTTTCCAAATCGCAGAAATCATAGGCCCATCTACCTTTATGTTACAGGATTTAACAGGAAAAAGAGAATCTTTACGTGTTAACGGGTAGATCCTCAAAAAATACTTTCCATAGGAGATCATTCTTCTATTTTTGTAGATTAGCTTTTCCTTTATTTTCATAATAAAACCAGTTGTAAATGGTTACATTTGGAATTTACGAAAATGACAAGTATTTCTTTTAGATTTTGTTTTTTCGCTTGTATAAATAGAAATAATTTAGAAAGTTGGTCATTATTATTGAAAGATATTGTCAAAGAGCTATAAGCCTAAATACGATACTAGTTTCAACCTTGTAAATTTTGATAAAAAGCAACCTTTAGTAGGAATTTGTTTTATATCAGTCAAATGAAAGGTATCAATAACAAAACAAAGATTCTCTGTAGAAAATCTCTTTCCAAAAGCTCTACCATTGTCGTCAAGAGCTATTCTTAAGGAAACAATGACTTCCTCCCCATGTAAGGAATCACCTTCAAGGAATAATCCAATGATACACTTTAAACTTAAAGAATAAGAGGTCTCATCACGAGCCGACTTATCATGATCATAGATATTATAGCTTGCTAACTTTGCCAAAACTGCATACCACAATAGGGAAATGACTCAAGATTGTTGCAATCAAAAGACAAGGGGTCTCATCACGAGCCAGCTTGTTCAGCAAAGCTATAAATCAAGTGAGTGGCACTGTCATAATTTGGCTACCAAACCAAGGCATTGTTCTTTAAGGATTAAAAGAAAATGAAAGCAATAAGTGTAGATATGTATTTCTCTTTTAAAATTGTACATTTCCCCAAGTAGGATACAAGATCATTACTGGGTAACAGGTAACCCTATCGAGGCTATAAACGCCTACTGGCAGTAGAGGCTCTACCTATGACAAATGGGCATATTTAAAACTGATTTACAGAGAAGCCTTTGTTTTTATCTCTATAAACTAAGTAGTGACTGATATAGATACAATTACTAGCTCTAGGAAGTAAATAAACAAAGTTGACATAGAAGAAACAAACTATTATTGACAGTTGAAAAGCATAATGTATTTTATCATTCTATAATAAAGTTTGATTTTCTAGAAAAAATTATGTTTTGGAAGTTTAGGAAATTCAAAAGAAAAGCAGAGATAACTAGTTCTTCCAAGTGAATCGCCAATTGTTGTGGCCAGCAACAACCCCCCTTCTTATTTAGTATTATCACTAATACTAAATAAGTGGGGACCCTTATTCAAAAAATTAAAAAATCAATTATTGCTTGTATTTCCTTTTTCATTAAAACTTACTATCATAAACTTAGGAGAATACTCTCAAAAAATCTAAAAATACTTAAGTTTTATGATAAGTTAGAATAAAATCACTGCTTAAAACGTGTCGCATCGCAAAAAGGGTAATGGATGCCTTCCTACAAGTGGAATTCTAAAAGTGCGAAATTTCGATGCGAAATCATGCATCAGAAGATCCTCATCGCATCACATGCCTCAAACATCACTTACACTAAAATGCCTTAAACCGCTGATATGCGATGGCGCATCTCGCGAATTGCATTTCGCAGAAAACACATTGACGAATGATTACCACACGCAATGGAACTACGATATTGCGATCTGCGATATTACGATTGGTGATATTGTGATCTGCGATACTGCGATCTAAGATATTGTGAAGCAAATCACAAAATCGCCGTATCGCAGATCTATAGGGCCTGTTGTTCGAGAAAGTTTTTTTTTTTTAATAAAACCGAGGACCATTTATGTGCATTTATGATAATTAATGAGTTAGTTGGCAATCATTAATAAAATATGGTTTTGATCTTATCAAGGAGCCAGTTCACGTAAGGTGGTATATTTTATATGTTTTCTGCATTTAAAACTTTCCCGTCACCCTTTTCTTATCATCGTTCTCACCTCATTTGTAAACTACAAGAGCAAAGAGCAGAGAAGTATACAAATCAGAGTTCAAGATATTATGGGAAATAAGGGTAAAGCTCCCAGTTTTGAAGATAAAGAGATGACTCCCTTGTACATAGACACCACCTGTAACAAAGATGTTGGTATTACTACTTGGGAAAGCATGTATAGTTTACTTGAGGAAGAAGATCCCAAGGTAATGGAGGTTACGACTACTGCAGGCTCACATGGGTCTTCTGAAGCATCTATTACAGATCTAGCATGTTCATTCTTGCACAGGATAGTGGTAAGGCCCAAAATTCCCCCGTACACGAACATGGTTAAATGGGTACTAGATAATGCTGAAATCACGTATAGAGAATTTAAAGCTCAGAACCAAGAACGTATAAGTCATTCTTTCCACAAAATCTAAGCTTTATATCCTCTAACAAAAATCGCGCAAGAGGCAAAAATCTCATTAGGTAAGCCCGGATCGTGAAATGGAGGTAGTTTCCAATGCACGCATCGCCAGGCAAAACCCCTTGAGATGGAAAGCCTCAAATTGCTCAGCCACCTATAAGCTCGAAAATTTGTAGGAAAAAAGTGCTAAAGATGGAAGGTAAAATTAGAACTCAAAACCAGTGGTATTTATCTTCAAATAGTATGTAAATATCTACCAAATTTATAGCATCTACAAACAAGCTGGAGACAGAAGGCTCAAGAAAGGGCAGAGTCAATCCAAAGGTTAACCAAGTTGAATTGGGATTCTTACTGGACGTACTTGGTAAAACCACACAGCCAGTGCATGAATCTCAAATGTATCATCAATTTTGCCGAGAAGATGGGGCCAGCTCTTACCGATTCCATTTTTGTAGGACAACTAAAGTCAGAAGTCGGCCAGCCAACTCTCCTCAAGCAAATGTTGAATGCTTGTGACTTCAAGGAACAAATACATAGATAGTTAGTTATTAATTTTTGTTTTAGATTCAATTTTAGTTTTAATTTTGCTTTATTTTTGCCTGAAATGAGGACGGTCATTTAAACCGCATCCTACATTTTTGTAATAAATTATTTTTAGAATTAGTTAGTAGTATTTAAACCCTTCTCATGAATTTAGAGAAGGGTCCAGAAATTTATCAAAAACTTGTCCTCAAAACATGCATTTTTTCACCCTCTGAGGAAGTTTTGATGAATGAATGGAACAGGATTTATTGATATCTGCGTTTAATATCTACTACTTATGTTGCACTTTTGTACTCTTAGTGGATATTGGATTAAGAAGAGATAGATCATTATTGCTGGAGCTCATGAGTAGAACTAGCTATAAATGGTACTTTTATCTCTTAACTGTTTCTGCTTATGTGTTATGGTGATATTCATGTTCAGTTGTTTATATATGAATGCTTAAATGCTTGAGTTATCATTTGGAACTTTTGTACGGTGATAGCTATTTATTTATGCTTAGTAGATGCGTAGCTTATTATGCGATATGTTTTTCACAACTGTTTTGTCTAAATTTTTATATGAAATGGTTTATCTTTATTGAATTCTTTTCTCATAGCAGTTGAGTGATCTTTATTACCAACTGTTGTTTGAAATCATTTTAGATCGCATAATGGAAAGATTACATCCCGGGTTAGTTTAGAATTAGATATTTTTGTTTATTAGAATACAATTGCATGTTGTTAGATTAGATTTAGAATAAAAAGCATTTTACTTATGAATCAATAGGAAAGAAATATCAATTCTCAACACACCCACACACATATATTAGGAAACTGGTCCCATATCCCTAGTCGGACCCACTATACCAAATGGAAAAGGAGTTGCTAACCAAGGTCCGGACCGGGTGGGTATTCCCCTTGTTGTAGACCCGATTTTCGTGGCTTCAACAGAACCCTTCTTTTCTAAAAGTTTATCATCCAAATAGAGCTTCGACTCTGATACCAGTTGTTATAAATTAATTAAAGGAGCAGTGAAATACATAAAATATTGCAGAAACACAAATACATAAACACATAAAATAAGAGAGACACAAATACATGGTTCACCCAATTTGGGCTACGTCCAAGGAGAAACAACCAGTCCTTCCATTTATATTATCCATCAAAATGAAGAGATACAACCTACAACAAGTCCTCTATAATTTCCTCTTCACTCTCACACAACCTCCTCTCTCTGTCGCTTAGAATAATAATAAATATCTACAACACAATTCCCTCATATAAACTGAGGGTTTCCTTCTAGGGAAAAAAACCTTAAATTAACATAAATTCTACTATCAGATCATATGCCTAATGAATGGCCTAGATTAACTACCAAATTACAATATTTTACAAGGAAATTTTTCATTTATTTTTAGCTTTGGGGGCACTGCCCCTGAACCACTTCCGGGGGGGCTTATAAAATTTGTCGTCACCTCCCCTGGACCCCCCCGATGGCGATTAAATGGGTGACGTTGTCACCCCATTACGAATAGGGATCCAACACGGCTAAAACAAAAACCTCTGAAAAATCAGGAAGATAATCACGCTCCATACCCAACACATCCCAGCCTTTGGAAGAATTTAATTTGGTTAAGGAAAAATATATTTTTAATATGGAAACCCACATGTGCATAGAAGGATAGGTCGACCCGAAAGAGAAATTGGACACCCTTGGATTGCTAAAAATACAAGTCAAGTGACCCTCATTTGGAGATCATCATTAAGCATTTTATTTTTTTCTTTTCTTTTGTTTGGCTCACATAAGTCTAAAGTTGGTTCATACAGGTTTGAGATTGTAGGGTTTTGAAGCTTTCATGTGTGGTGTAGGGTTTTTGGATCGCAGCCACAGGGTTGTCACAAGATATTTTGGTTGTAGGAACACACACAAAAGCCTCTTCATGTGATTGGAATGCTTTATCCACACGCTGAATCACTTTCTCCATGAAAATGGGACCTAGGATTTCATTTGACAATTAATAACAAATTTCGACAGTTGACCGCAGATGTTGACAGTTGACTGTAGGCTTTTGAATCATGACTTTGTTTAGTATTATTGTTGGGTTCATCTATGGAGATGGTTTGTTTGGTTTTTCTAGATAATTTTGTATATGGAGAAATGAATTATTATACTCTCTCTTTGTTGAACATTTTATGACAATCTAACAAGAATAATAATTTGAAATAGTTTTTCCCTAGTCTCTGACCAATCGTGGTGTATCTATGTGTGAATGTTTTTCTTCTATTGTTCTTTTATGTTATGTTACATTGTTGATGATATTGTTCTTTCTACATAATTGCACAGGTTGCTAATAATGTAATTATGTTGTGGGGTGAATTAAATGTCTAAATCATGAAATGCAATTATCTAAAGCAGAGAACAATATAGCCCTAAGAAAAAATAGCATTACTCCATCAAGAAATATGTGTTTCCTTTTGTAGCCTCTACAAAGGCTAGATTTTTTGTTGAGATTGTCTTCAAATTCTTCTTGATATGGGTCACAATTAAAATATGATGAACTAGATCATTAGGAAAATACTTCCACCTTTCCTGCACAATTCTATGCTTTAACTGATCAAAGGTAAGGTTGGAAATATCCATGACCATGTCATCTTCTGGAGGAGATATTCCCATTTCAATAAATGGGATGTGGCCACCAGTAAGGGGAGGTGAACACTAACTACTAATATGTTCTGCAGTAGGCACGATCTCATCTTCTTGGTTATGCCCTTCCTATTCAACTTCCATGTCTTGGGTCTATATCTACACTAATTCTCTTACAAATGTGTCATCCTTCTTTTTCGTTATTTATTCATCCACTAATTTTTTATGTTGTTCTTCTTCAAACTATTTATGTATCTCCTATTTCTCTTTCTTCTTTCTCTATTTTTATTGTTCCTCCATGTCTTCTCTTTCTTTCCTTCAATGTTCCCCTTTCTGTATCCATTCCGCTTCTTTCTTTCATTCCTCCTCATGTATGTTTTCTTCCTCCTACTACTTCTTCTTTAATTATTTTAAGTGCTTTCTCCTCTTTTCTGTTGTAATGGTTTCTCTCATAATAATAGGATCTTCTCTAATCTTGTGGCTCCACTATGCTACAGGATTATGCAAAACTTTTCTCATGTACCTAGAAATTGTGACTAGAGTGGGGAATTTCTATTGATCTCCTAGGATCGTAACATACACTTGAAGTAAATCTGAAGGGCCTGCCTCATTACCTAGTTCATTTTCTTGGGAGGCATTGTACCAATTCCTTATCTTCTCCTCATATGGATGGGAATAAGGCTCATAATCCTAGAAAAAATGTAACTTGGAATGGTGTCTTTTACATAATCCTTTGGGATCATATATGTGAAAGCTCATATCATCAAACTTAAGGATGGTAAGTTCTGTAACTTCTGCTTTTGCAACATTTAAGTTCTTGAGCTGATAGGATCCCACTTGCATAGGAAAGGAAGGTTAAGGTGTCTTCTTCTTCTTCTGCAATAACTGAGATATACTTGTGCTAAGATGATAGGAAACCTCTTTCATGAACACCTTATCAGTCACATACCTCAGTAAACAATGTGAGGCTTTTGGGAATTGAACAATCTAAGGTATGTGCCCTAAGGTGAGGAAAACCAATCTTCTATCTCTGTTACTACCTTCCTCGCCTCATGGGAAATATAAGGGATTTCTTCCTCAAAGATAATCTTATCCAAAACCATGAATAAGTGCTCAATAAGCTTATCATATACCCCTTTGTAGATATACTATGACAATACTTTGCAATACATGTTGAGAGGGAGCTCCCTCAGGGTCCACTTCCATTATAGACCTGGGAATTCATGGCATGCACAAATACCATCTAGTAAGTAGGAAGACATGTAAAACTATGGATTATTTCCCTTAGGTGGTTTTTTTGCCTTGTTCAAATTAATCATCAATTGTTTGGATAAAAAATGTGACCAATTGAATACTTTTCCTTCTATGATGAGCAAATACAACATGAAAATCCACCCTTCGAGAAAGGATTCAGTATTCTTCTATCCATAGATCCTATAGCACATATCCATGAGGTATTGGTAAACTATCTGGAGAGACATATTCTTTTATGTATTATCAGGATTTCTCGTGAAACTTAGTTATTCACACCATTGTAATAGCCTCGGGTTAAAATTTCATGTAATAAAGTTAATAAGGTAAAATAAAACCATGGGACACATATTCCAAGTTGAATGTTCGGAAAAGTATCCTAGTAGGCTTCACTTGTTGTTTATTATGGCTGAGGAAATTGGCAAAGGAATTGGAAAAGGATTTGAAAAGGAAAAAAGGCATTATTGGCATTTATTTTATGAAAATAAAGCGAATTAGGAAAAAAGGAAGGTGAAATTTCACAAGTTACATGTGAGGAAGAAATTGAAAGAAAATAGAGGGATAAGGAAGAAATTAGAGGCATCAATAACAAAAAGACATCTGAACATCAGTTTGGGGCCTTTTTTTATTTTATTTTTAGAATTGGTTTCAGAGAGGAGAAGAGCACCAAGAGGAGAAAGCAAGCAAGTAAGCAAAGGAAATCAAGGATCAATCAAGGAAGATTTGGATCAAGCGACTTTGGCGGGAATACTTGCAAGTAATAAGTTGTGTGTATGATTTCCTAGCTATATTTGGCATGCATGGTACATGCATGTGTGTATTTGGTTCATTGGCTATCATTGATATGTTTTTTTCCCGGTTTTTCAGTAGTTTCAGCCTTTTCTTTCCATTTATGGATATCCATGGTGTGATGGGATTCATTCTTAGTTGAGCTTTGGGTTGCCATAAGGTTTTGGATCCAGGTGAGGTGGTCTTAGGAAAATCCCAAGGGTTGGGGGTGGAGATGATTTTCTCCAGGAATCCCTCAACAGGTGGGTGGAGACAGGAAAAGTCCTTAAGGAATGGTCAAGGAATCCTGAGGCATCCAAGTTTGGTTTTGTTCTGTGATCTCGAGACCGGTTTAGTTGAGATCACGGTAGGGTGAGGGTGGAGGTGGTTTAACCTATAGATTCCATTCATTGTTTATTTATTGGTTTATCCCATGAAATACCACATTCATGCTTGGAATATGGTGATGATTCTTAGTATTTCAACAAGAATGTTGCAACTCCCAAGGATACCAACTTAAATTATCAACCCGAGGTTCCTATAAACTTAAGAGGTGTCGGCACTATATGTGAAGAAAAAAATGTGTCCTTTCATTGATATGATGTAATAAAGTGAATATCATGAAATATAACCTAAAATAATTGTATAAATGGAAATTCTACTTGCACAAATGTAAACACTAATCCTAATTGGAGAAACATAAATCAAACACTACCCTAATTGCAGGATGTGAAAGTTGCATTGAAAAGGGAGCCTAGTCTTAAATTAAGAATAAATAAAGTAAAATAATCTAACATGCATGAAGTAAATAGAATTTAATCAATCACTGTGTTCCAAAGAGGTTACATACATTGACAAAGTTCATTATATACTTCACGTGGCAGTCAAGGAAATCATTATTGTGCTATCCAATTCATAAACATGTCCATTGACCCAAATTGTTGAGATGTGTTGCAGGGGTAAAAAGGAAAATCCTAAGTGGTCTTTGGTCTTCCACAATCATGGATTTAGAAAATAGGGATCATCATTCATCTATACTAAGTAAAATTTACAGTGGGGATCAAAACTAGTGAAGGAAAGTGATGTTACAGGTTTGCTACAAATGATTTCTATAGGAGGTATGTAATGCTATGTGAGCAATAATATTGCTAAATTCCAAAGTAAATCAAACTAAAATGGTATGTAATTTTTCTTTTTATTAATTAGGATTTATTAGGTCTCCATTCCAGGTGGAATCACTCAAAAATACCCCTATTAACACGAGCTAAAAAATGGCAAAAAATTACTACTCTAAAAACTGGAAATTCAAGAACTAGTGAGCTAGTTAACATTTCAAATTCCTAACCCAATAAAATTAAAATTCATTGGGATGAATTGTTTTATTAAATTTAATGTTTTTATGACCTAATCCAAGTGGAATCAACTCAAATGAATCTCACTAATACATTCTAAAAAATAGAAGAAAATTATTACTATTCTTCTACAAGGGAATTCCAGAAATTCTAGATTTGTGAACTAGTAAACCAATCCATGTAGCTCAATGATAAAGATGACTTTCCAAAGTTGTTCTAAGGATGCATCATTATTTTGAATCTTTAAATAACCTACAAAATAACTTAATTCAATCATTTATCCCAATCCTACAACAAAAGAAGCAACAATACTGAATGTAGAAATAGGAAAAACAATAAAAAGAGATGCATATGAATAAGAAGTGAAAAGAAGAAAAAAAAATTATATAAAAGGGATCTATGTCTTCTAGGATGGCCATGCCCAAGGATAATAATATTCCTGTGAAGTATAACAAGATCTAGAAGCTAAAAATGACACCAAACTTCATTATTTGAATCAATCCCAGTACGTCCCTGCTAGAAATGAACGTGGAGTTGATAAAGAACAAGTTTCCTCCACAAGATGACTAAAAATACAGGTCTCTAGAGGAAAATTCGAATTGTTACATATACAAAATGATGAGGAATAATTTTCCTTGAAAGGAGGAACTTTTCCCCTCCAAAATCCCTCAAATAGTGGATTTGGTTCCCAACACTAGGAATTTGCATTAAATGACAGGGAACACATTCCTAGATTTTCTCCATCATTGGAGCTCCAGAATTTGTGCAATAATGTCATAATATCCTATTGATGTATTATCCATTCTCGATCCTCCTGTAGTAAGGATAAAGTCCCTAGATTATCTCCTCCTTCAAATCTTGATAATCTGCCCAATATTCTCACAATATTCTACAAAAATAAATAATATTAGGCAAAAATATGCAATTATCTATAAACCTTCCTAACGAACATATTAAAGCTAAAAATATGTCATCTAATGCAAAAAGCAGAGGTTTAATGTGTTGAAGGATGGTCAAATGGGCCTTAATTTATGTCAAATTTGGAGGCTCATCATACACTCCTACTAAAAATGTTGCTCATCCTTTGAGCGACTTAGTGACCTAATTGTGCCTCATTCATGGCCCCTCCTTAACATCCCAAGCTACCTCAGAAGGAATTTTGGCACATATTCTCTTTCTCCATTTTCTTCATCTTCTTCTCCAACTCCTTCTTCTATAGATCCATCCTTTTCTCCAAGTTCTAATTAGGCTTTTTCTTGTGTCTTAAGAAAAGTCTCCCTATTAATGGCCACAATGTTTTTCCATGATACAAGTTTTTGAACATTCTCCACAACATATGTGATAATTAGCATCCTTGATGAGTCTGTGGACTCTCTTTAATTGAAACCACACCCCATTATTTTTACTGTTTTTTTCAAAAGTTTGGCAAACCAATACTCTCAATCTTCTACAGGGGTAAAAGAGAAATTTTATCCATACTGGTTAGAGGAAGGAAAAATTCAAACTCAACTCAAAAACAATTCCATTTCCTTTCTTATCTTTCTTAACTCAAAAGAAACATTGTCATTCAATTTTTTTATTCTCAAACTACTGCTAGAATTTTGGTTCAAGGAAGGACAGGTTTTGTAGGTTTATTGTCCACAAATAGTAGAGAAAAATGTGTACTTACCTTTATATTAGATGTACCTCTTCAAATATGGGGTAAATTTGCTGAAGATTAGGATTTTAGCAGCTCTCTGGACTTTCTTGTAGCACATTGTCTTTTCATGTAGCAAATCTATTTCTCCTGTAGCAGCCCTGTTTCTACTGTAGCAGCCCTTTTTTTTCCTATAGCATGGAAGTTTGTGCTTTGAGCTACTTAGCTGGGGCTTCTCTACTGGTTGGGCTTCTCTGTAGGGATGTCAAAAATTGCTTCCCCTTTGGTTGAAACCTCTTCCCCATGAATCCTACTGCTGTCTCTGCTGGCATGAGGGGGGCTAACCTAGGTTCAACGTTAGTTAGCCAAACAAATCCCTACCCACTGGCCCTTTCGGCATCAACTGGCGGAGCGCAAACTGAAGTATCACCCAAGGTACTATGGAGGGATGCTGGAACCAAGTTTCCACACCCTTGAGATGGTTTTGATGTCAGTTTATTCCAACTATACCTGCCTTCACACAGGTTGCTTATCCCTCTTCTCTACCCTTTAGTACCTTCGCGAACTGTTACAATCGACTTCCGCGCAGCACTAACCAGGGGCTAAAGTCCATTCGCACCGCTAGGGTAGAAAACTGTGCTATTTCCCAACTAGGCTAAGTATCTTACTTATCTTATTAACAGATCTTAGTTAGCTTCGTGAAAATAGATGTTCTTACTTGTGTTCACTTAACCAATATAGTTATACACATTCACGCATCATATAAGCATTAGAAGTGAAATTCATACCCAATATAACAGATGCATAAATAGGAAATAAAGATGAAGAAATGATAGAATACTTCTCTTTATTAATACTTCCAGATAATTACAGACTCGACTCACCCTATGCACTCAGCTGCGGACTTCTAGGCCTCTAATCACTCAGCTACAGAGCCTCTACCTATGCTATGACCCAAAACTTAGACTTACACTTTAGAGCTACCTCTCATACATCATCGATCTTAATCCATCCATTATGCTTCTAACTACTTAGATCTTAACTCTATTTATACAATCCCATGGTCCGTGGACCATGGGTAGATGTTTTACAGCCGTCATTACATTATCAAAATAAGGGCAGACAACCCTATGACTCTTTAAAAACTACGCACTCCGTGTGCATAAAATGCGGAGTCTTTACGTTTGTGTTACAAAATTGGACCAAAATATGGGCTCTTAGCCCCAAAACTGCCCTTGGGGGATCCCACGCCCAACTAGCCCCCAACACAAACATCGTGACTCGCCCTCGAGTCACTCTGCAGGTGAGGAGATCTTAGCATGAAGACCTCCCAACTCTTTTTGAATTGCTACAACTTCGGCAATGCACTGAGTAGCTACCTGCTGGACTTCCTCCACATGTTGTTCAGTGACCGCTGTTGTTGAACTACTGCCTTGAATCCTCTACTGAGTGGCTTGCAGTTGCACGAGCATTTCTTCAATGGAGGCTGTAATTGTATAAGCCTCATCGCTCCATGGCTATAAGCGTGCTTTGAAGACTGCATCTTTATGTCGAGCGGCATCCACCTGTTCCTTGAGCGCCTTTTCTTGCTGCATCCGTTCAAGCATTTGTGTAAGGGAAACTGTCTACGTAGTCCATTTTACCTCGTAATACTTATGTTGTAGCTCGCGTGCCTATGTCTCTAAGCGATCTACATTTGGGTCCTCCTGCGAAGTGGTTAGGACCTTGAATGATTGTTTGAAGAGCTGAATGTAGTCTGTCACTGCACTGTCAATCACCGCAATCACTATTGTAACCGCGGTGGCATGTTGTTCTCTGACCTTTAGCGGAGTTGAAGGCTGAGCCTTCAACTTCAATTCTGCAATTTGAAGGGCCAGCTCCAGCTGAACCCTGGCCATCTTTGCTCTTACGTTGCACACCTTTGTGGCTAATCTATGGATGCGTGCCTCCATTGGTTCTTTTGCCTGAATGTCCAACTCTGGGACCATCTGGCAAGATTCCTCTACAACCTACATTATTTGTTTCTTTTTCTCCATTGCCTCATTGCGCTGTAGGCTCAAATGCTCAATGTTGATGAACTACTCGCTCATTACCTGTAGAGCGCGACTCTCCCTGGCTCGAAGTTCTGTGGTGACTCCATCATGTAAGAGGTAGAGCGTCTCCCGAGGGAGCACAACCATGTTCAACCCTACCCCTTTCAAACTGATCACCATGGGTTTGTCAGTCATCTGCTCTGTAGTAAGTGCCCCATCTGGGAGCACTATCATGTTGGTCACCCTTGTGCGCAACATTTCCTTGGCAGCTGAAGTGTTGATCGTGAGGCTGGTGGACACTGTGCTAGCCTATGGACTGTGAACCTACAATTCCTGCAACTCTGTTCGAAGAGCCCCCATTACTAGCTACTTTTGTTCTTCAAATTGTTAAAGGGCCTCCGCGGTGACATCCCTCACATTTTTCCTATATCATGCAAATCCCCCTCAGTTAGGGTGGTTGGGTCGAAATAAGTCTTCGATGCCTTTGTTTTCTTTCATGGCACTATCTGCTCTCATGGCCGTAGACGCTTGAGTTGGGTGGATGTGGTCCACACCACCTTGTTTTGTGTCTGTCTCTGGCTCGGGCAAAGGTGACTTTTATCCTTCGCACTCTTCCTCTCTTATTTTCTATTGTTCCGCCAACTTTGCAGTGTCATGCGCTGCCTGGGCCTTAGCCGCTACTTCATCTTTTCTACGCTTTTCTGCCAGTTGCGCCATTCGAAGCTTTGTCTCTTCCTTCTTGCACTACATGGCAGACTTTTCTGCTTCCATTGCAAAGCCAGCTGGAGCGCGACACTTCAACGGCCAAGATTCAAGGACTACGAATATCACATCTTCGGTCGCTAGGTATGGTAGATCATGCCACTTCTTCGTAGGGTCCTTTTGTGCCCTGATGAAGACATGGTGGAAATCCATCTGTAAAGCTCTACAAACTATTGTATACTGTGGGTGACAACCATGGCATGCGATTGATCCCCATCCAGATATTCATCTCCATTAGGACCCAGAAGATATTTCTTTCTCTGATATGTTGCGCGTCCTTGGTCGGCCACATTGAAGCGTACTTCGCTGCCTCTGGAAGGTCCGACATGACCGAAGGGAATTGACAATCTTCAGGCAGCTCCCATGCCACCAGTACTATCGACAACAGGAGCCATGTGTAATGAAATGTTTTTCCCTGCTCCTGTGCCTCACGATAGTTCGCAAGGAACTCGCCGCATAGATAGTTCACCTAGTTGAACTGGACTCCTTCTGCACATTGGGCTGCTAGTGCAACTACTAGCACAGGTACTTCTTCCGCAAGGCACTTCTGCATCACCTTCCCTACCAATATCTGTGTCTTGACCTTGACTGCAGGGTTGTTAATGATAGAGATGGCATACCCTCACTTCTTCTCTCCAACTTAATCTTCTTCTTCATTTCTTCCGTGAGGGCCAACTCACCAACTTTTCCCTTTGAAATGTTGGCTGGATCCTCTCCTAAATAAGGTAGCTATGTAATTCGATGAATCAGATGGTCTGTGATGGGGATGGCCACTTCCAGCCACAAGCACCCATCATGCACTAAGAAGAGAAGCTACCTGATAACGAAAATAGTCACTGGGGCATGGTGGTAATGCGGCACCCAGAGCAGGTTTAGCAACCCGACTTTCTCTACACCTCTAAGCCATTTGCACAGCTCCAATTCAATCATTCCAGCTGTCGCATCCATCTTCTGGTGCATTAGCTTCTCAGCCACTAAATGTGGGAACTTATCATGGTCTACGAGGTCCCAATATTCAAACTTCAACACAGGAACCTGCCCTAAGTGCGGTCCCTAAAAAACAATATCGTCTGGAAGCAATAAAGTTTACAGAGAGCTCTTGCTCTCATCTATGTCCTTTAGCACCCTGGATTTACCCTTGTGTGGAGACACATATTTAGGTAACCGGGTAATAGGGTCCACACCCTAGGTTTCACCTTCCATCTCTATGTCCTCCTCTTCTACCAGGATTTATTCAGATTCCTCCTTCTTAGCATCCAAATTAATGGCCTTTCCCATTTCCTGCAAGGTGAGCTTGGTCTTCTATGGATTTCTGGGTGATATGCGCACTAGGATCATGGCATGCTTATCCTTCTTAGGTCTCAGTGTTCTAGGTGATTTGGGGACCTCAATTATCACTCCGACGCTCTCTGGGGCATCTACTTTCGTAATTCCCTGGGCGGCTTCTGTGGGTGTCGACATCAGTCTAGTTAGAAGGTCCTGCGTCTCCTTTGGAAATGTTTCAAATACTGAACTTGCTCTCAAAGCCTCAAAGTTCAAAAGGTCCATATACACTTTGTTATCACTCAGGTTGTTCCCCAAAAGCTGTGAGAAAAGGGAATACAACCGAGGTAACCACTAACCAATCTTTTAGATGCAGATTCTATCCAATCTGCAGCTAGAGAGGGCTCTCTCTATATGATTTAGCTTTGTTTTGTTGTCTGTTAGGCTAGTTATGAAGCAAAAGTATTTGTTTGATTTTTGGATGGTGATATTTCAATAGAACAGGGGTGCAAAGTATGGGAAGTTCAGACCATTGGGTCAATGGAGTCAATGAAAATAAACTTCCGGGTATGGTTTCTTCGGCAAAAGGAGGAACTACAGAGCAAGATAATTAGTCATGGAACAATTTTCAAGTTGGAATCAGATGAAATGGAGTCAGGGAATGAAAGGAAATTAAGGATCTTTCATCATGCTAACAGAGGGAAAGTGGGTAAATATTACCAAGGAGCAGTTAAGAATTCCTTAATTATATTCAGGGTGTAGGAACCAGGGAAACAGGAGCAGTTAAGGATTCTTGCCTATGCTAGTCCTAGAGAAAACATAAAAAATGACAGGAATTGAACACAGAGTACAGTTAAGTAATTTCTGGGCTATTCTTTTTTCATGCAATTTAGAGTATGATATGTAAATGATATATAAAACATAGAAACAGTAAAACGGGAGTTAAAAAGACTTATTGTTCCACGAAATAATTCAAGAATTCTGCAACATGGGCTTCTGCCAGCAATTCCATAACCAGAGAGCTCATTAGCAAAGAATTCCAGCAATCTTTATTCAGAAGAGTTCTCAAATTTACAACGCAGTTCTAGAATGATATTCACCAACCCCTTATACTTAGCTTGGGGAGGTATTTGTACAAAATGTTTACAAAATATCTTCAAGGAGATAAGATCTTGCAATAACTTCTTTCACCTACTCTACAGAAGGAGTAAATGCTCTTGGGAACAGAGAGAAATGAATGCAGAAGTGAGAAAATGTTGTGCTGGTGGTTTTGCTGGTGAGATGCATTGATTGTTTTCCCAGTAAGTCGGCCGATGGATATTTAGTGAAATCCCGCACTGCTGGCATTGCTTTCCTAGGTGTTTTTCCCTACACTTCAATTAGCTGCTGTACAACGCGATTTTATCTGCTCTTTTTTACACTTTATGGCATCTGTTATGTTCTAGAAAAATAAACAAAACTTTGAAATCCGCCTACAGGATTTCCAGCATACTCTACCACCATTCATCATCTGGTAATTGGTGCCTACGCATTTTAATTAGAGTTTCATCTGCATCTGTGTACCTGAAAAAAGTGGGCTGGACTGTGAAAAGATGCCTCACTTCATGTTCAATAAAAAACAAATTCTCCAAATTGTCATATAGGCTCTGTCCAGATGGGAGTGCTTTCTCTCCTGTAGAACTTGATGATGCTGTAGCTTGACTATCCACATATGTATTTAATTTGTGTACATAGGCTGCATGTGACATTAGTCTATAGTCATCAGTTAACAAACTGGGTAGACCCTTTTCCTCCAAAACTCTAAATTTCTATGTGAAAGCATTTATTTCCATTTGCATTTCCTGGCACTTCCTTTCCAGATTTTGTATGAAATTCCTCATGGTCAGAACCCTTTTAATTATTAAAATAGTGCTTGTCATGTCCCTGATATCTAGTTTTTCCAGATCTTCTTTGGTGTGGGTGTTCAAGAAATTTATTAGCCTATTGGCCTATTCAGACATGTTTCCCAATGAATCCATGGCCCTTTGAATTTCTTCTTGAGCTATTGCTACTAAATAAATATGCTCATGAATTACCTGTATTGATTTCCACATATCAGTGATGGATTGGCAAATGTTGGCCCACAAAATGCTCCTAATTTCTGCCAGAGGTTTGTCTAATAAGAGGTCCTTTTCCAATGCCTTTACCTTGTTTTCCAATGCTTTCACCTCCCTTGTTTTTTCTGCCACTGTCATTTTAGATTTATCATAACTAATTTCCAACTTGGCCAATTTCTCTTTGGCATCCTTTAATTCTGAGACTTGGAGTCTTAGATCCTCCATAGCCTTTATCAGTTCTTCAGTAGTCATGGTAGTGCTGCTGCCTGCTGCTGTTGTTGAAGTACCTGCTGTCGATGCTGGGGCAGTGGGAGGGACTGCTGTTGTTGTTGTAGGAGGAGCAGTTGTAACTGTTGGAGCTGTTTGAGGTGGCTGGGAGGTTGACACTCCCTATTTTTCCTGTAATGCTTTCTCCAAAGCCTGCTCGGTTTCACTTAGCCTTTGATTCATTTTTATTAGCAACTCCATCATGTCTTCTTCTTCTTTTTCTTTCACTATCTCTGTGGTCTGTGGATGCATAGTAATTGGCAGCTTTAACTGCTTCTTGAGGGCAGCTATGTCATCCTCTTTTTTCTTTATTAGTGCTTTTATTCCCTTGGGATCCTTGGGATTGTGTCCTAGCTCAATGATGATTTCCTCCAAGGACTTTATCCTGTTGTCCTTGGCCAAAGAGGATGCCTTTTCCAACTCTAATTGGGCAGATGTGTTATTTAATGAATTCTGCAATTGTTGAGCTAGTATGGCTTTGTCTGCCAAAGTGGAATAGACCATTTCACCGGTTTGCTTGTGCAACTCAATCTGGTCCAAAGGGTGAATGTCTTTGGCAAGAGCCTCCAGATTTGTTCTAATATAATCAGCAGCTGACTGTGGCTGCTGCACTCTGGGCTTGAAGTGACTCAAGATCATTTTCCCTTCCTTAATATCATATGCAGACATCAATCTCTGCTGTTTGGCAGGGGTCATTTTGAGAAATTGATCATAAAGCTGCAGTCTTATTGGCTCATTTTGTGCTTTGATGTCCATGAATGTCCTCTTAATATCAGAACTTTGTTTTCTTTGTGGCCGTGCTGATGAAATTTCCACACTAGGCTCTTTTCCCAATTGCTGCCCATGAGAACTGGTAGATGTTTCTATCACTGGGGAAGTCAGTGGGCTGGCTGCCCTCTCACTTCTTGGACTTTCAATGATTTCCTCTATAACTTCCTCTTTAGGTAGAGGATCCACTCTCTGCCTCTTTGCTTCTGGTTGCTCTGCTGACCCACTTATGGGTGTGGCCTGTTCTCGGTCCCTTTTTCGGCCCTTCTCCTCATTGAGAGGAGTCTGCAATGCTGGTATCTCTGGTGCACTGGTTTGGGCTGGAGGAATTTGCCCTAGGCCTTGCTACTTTGATGATGTTGGCTGATCTGTCATTTCTTGTTGCTCTGAATGCAGTACTTCTTTGCCTTTGGATGTCCCTACAGGTGGAGTACTTTCTTGGGTAGGTTGTTGCGAAGTTGTAGCAAATGATGTGCCCGCTCCAATGTGTTGAGGTAATTTGAAAGAGACCTACCCAAAAGAGTCCAGGTCAAGAGTTTTTCCAAGGTTTTTCATTGCCTGCTCCATTTTCTCTTCCTCAGTTATCTGTTCTACCAATCTGCCCTCTATCCATTCATCTTGATTAGCACACTGTTCTAAATCAGGGATTCTACAATGATCATAGTCTGATAGCCTATTTTTTATCTTTCTATCATGGATGAATCCATTTGGGTCATAGGGTACCCACCAAAAACTCCTTTTTAGTTTGAGATGCTCACCTAATATCTTTTCAGCATCTTTCCACCCTTCCTTTTTGTTAATAAAGAAGGGATCTAATTGGTTTCTTAGCTTCAGCTGAGCCTTTTTCTTGGCAGCATAAAAATGAGTAAAATCTGAGCTAATAAATTGCCTAAAGTATTCCAGGGCAAACAGTCTCATAGGGACATACTTTGGTAGATTGTAGGGGCATAATTCATAGCCATATATCCGGATCTCTGTGTGATTCTGGTAAAAGTACCAGTCACCTAATTTATAGCTTTTTGACAGCTGCAAAATTTTCTGCAAGTCACCTAAGAGTCTGGGAGTGGTACTTCTCATCAGCAGAGATGAGACTGGATATATAAATAGATCAATGAACTCACAATAAGTATAAGGATAATTATGGACTAGATGGAAGACTAAGGTCCAAAATATGACATATCTTTCTCCTTTTGCATCCAATTTCCTGACAGGGAACTGAAAATTATCTGTTTGATAGTACAAGAATAGATTATATATATATGTTGTATACTTGAAGACTCCTTCTCTATTTAGACTCATAAATTGTTCATGGATTTTGTTGCTAATGAAGGTAGCAAAGTCAAATTTGGTAGCAGGAGGGTGTCCTGGAATAAATATGGACATCAAAGCTAAAATGGTCTCATCAACATACTCACTTGTTCTAAAACCTAGAACATAGGATATCATATCAATAATAGATCTCCCAGCTTCATTGAAATAGACATGGTGAAAAGGAGGTGAATCTATGGGCTAGGAGTCTGGGCTCATGAATAGATTGGCAATCCTACCTATTTCTGCAGTGGATAACTTGGAGCCTTGGTCCAGCAAATATTTCATGGACAGAGGAGCCAGAGGCTGACTAGGTTTGAAGTGTAACATCTCATTGATTGAGTCAGGAGTGATATAGAAAAGGACAGTTCCATTTGGGGACATGATTGCTCTTTGAGTAGGCTCATAGTTGGCATAGCACAAGCGGATTATGTCTGGAAATACATTAACTGATGGAAGATAATATATGGGCAGATTGGACTCCCATATCCCATAGAGATCATTTTTGTTCAGGTAACTGTTTCTAATTTGACAAACTATTTGCAGATGGTCTTTGATACCCATTAAGTCTTGTATTTGGAAGTCCCTATCAGCTAAGGGCAACCATTCCAGCTCCTTGTGAAGTGCATTAAGGGGAGCAACATTAAGGGCCACTGGAGCCTCCATTTTCAATCTTCCGTGATTTTTTAATTTGAAATTTGGGTTTCCACAACAATAGTAGGTAAAATAGTACTTTTGGGTCCTTTCTGCGGGAAGTGCAGGCCGAAATGAGCTTGAATTTTAGCTAAATGGGCGAAATTGCAGAGGGAGATATATTTTGAGGAATTTCTCCGAAAAATGGGCAGAACAACGATTAAAATGTGCAGGTTTTAAAGGCAGCACAGTTTTTAATTGAAATTTGGGTTCACCGGCAATTTTTGTAGAAAAACTTAAGAAAAACGGGGTTCGGGAATGAAATGTAGGTAAATACCTGCTTTATCCAGTAGATTGTATGATTTGCAGGTGGCGGGCCGAGCTTGAAGACTGGTTTGTAGGTTGGATTTAGCTAGGTGGCGAACTGTGCAGTCAAACAACTATTTTGGTAGAAAATCGCATGAATACGTCATAGAACAAACAAACAAAAATGGACAAAAACGACCTTTTCATGCATTTTGAGAAAAAAATTAGTTTTGGCAGGTTTTGGCGTGCTTTGTTGGGTGACATCAGCATGACTCAATGATTTTGTCGTATAGCGGGAGTACGGAGGCTGACTTGGCAGTGACATGGCGGTGTCACACGGAATTTATCAAGGGTGTGGACACGACTGACCTTCCTAGAAGTCTAAGACGTTCTAATGACAAACAAGACAAAATGGAGTGATCTTTCTCTAAATACACCTTTTACAACATCAAAACTACAAGTGTTTAGGCTTACCTTATTCCAAAACGCTGTTGTTGAAGTCCGTTCTTGACGATCCGGATGAGCTCCTCCTTCAAGTCAATTCCTGCAACCACAAACAATCAAACAATTACCAAGCACTTGCATTTCATATAATAAAACATATATTCAACATGCAGACCAAGGAACACATGAAATAACTCATTAACACAAGCTATTGAGAAAAATAAACCAGTTTGTATTAATAACGAAACAAAGAAACTCTTACAACCTGGCCTTGGTGTTGTGCAAGTTCCTCCCAGGGTCCATCAAGGGTTTTCCTCTACTTTGACAAAGCTCACCCTCTCCAAGTAGAATCAAGTGAAGACAATCTCTCCTCACAAAGGCTCTAATGGAAGACCTAAATCCTGCAGCATTTACCCAAAGAAAATGTATAGCTCCAACCTCCTCTCCTTCTGGCTCAATGCCTTTATTTATAGTGCTGTAAAGAGGTTATTCAGGTCCACTATCAATGGGATCATCCCCCTCTTTGGGTGGGATAGCTCCCTTATTGATGGGATAAGTTCCCCCTTAATAGAGATACATGAACCAACTGGAGGCGCATCCATTTCATCAAACCGACCTCTAGAATGTTCTAGAAGTAACCACAAGTAACTTTTTCAAGATAAAACTCGCGCATTTTGCCTTTTACAGAGGGACGCACCTGTCCCTTAACATACAGAGCGTCCATGGACGCAGATTTTGTGAACATGGTCAGCGTCCCCGCAGGTAAGGCTAGAGAGAACCTGCGACCCAGAGATAAACATAGTTTTTACAAGACTTTCTCTCTTCTTTGAGTTTGAGATGGATAACAGAGGCATGAGACTTGCCTAAGAGGGTAGCATGACTGTTGATTTGAGCCATACTAACTGTAAGTAGTCAAGGTGACATTTTTTAGTGTAACAGATTGCCCCCTAAAGTGCGAAGCCTGGAATAGAATAGGGTTTTGTAATTCTAGGAAGGGTGAAGCGCTTTATCATTTCAAGGATTTTCTTGTGGATGGCCTGGTTGGAACCTGCAATTTTCAACACAAAATACATGGATAAGATTATATCATCACTGAGGTAGGCATTCCCATACTCAGATTCAAAACTTTAACTAATGGACTAACTATTCTGATACAGGAATGATCTTGCAGTACATCATTTTTATAGACTTTTGTAGACACAGTATGGACGCAGCCATCTGTTTATGATTAGTCTACATAGATAATGAATACAAAACTCCTCGCAGCCTGGATGGTAGAAACTAGATCCAGGGTCTTCACTTCTACTTCCCGAATTGGTACGATTCTAGCCATGTGATTAAATGATTCGATGTCGAACATGTTAGAAACCACTTGATTACCAGTCGATGATGTAAACTGTTAACAACGTGTGAGAGAGACCACAGTAATGTCAATGGTTCTCAAAGTACCAAGCACAACCCGTGAAATGTGAATAGATGTTTTGATGTCGAACACTTCACGGAATCCTTTGATCGAAAGTCAATGATGTAAACTGACGTCAAAGGCGAGAAACCTGCCATTGATGCATGCAGACTTTCAAGGTACTGTCGATTCCTAAGTCATCTTTCTAGATAATGTGTCGATGTCGATAGAAAGCGACCGTTGCAGGCAAGCCCGCAACACGAAATCATTGTTCAAGTTGAAGAAATGTTGCTGTAAGGACTGACTCAGGGATGGTCAAATGGATGACAAGTATTTTGCAGATGAAAGTTTTGCTTGCAGACCTCTTGAACACATAACGACACAACAGATGGCTTGGTGACGAATAACTCAAAGTTAATCCCCGAAACCGGTTAAAGACTTTCAAAGTGATTTGGTCAACTGTGAGGTAAAAGATTTCCCAACCCAGGTGAATGAAAAGTGTCGTGTTCAAGAGTGGTAATAAAGTTTCTTCTGAGACAAAAGGTGACAAACAGGTTCATTCTTCTCTCTTTTCCCCCACCATTTCTGGCAAGTACCTCTTTATTTTTAACAAGCTTGAGGAGGATAACATATGCTTGATTATAAGCTCATCCTTCGGACGAGTCCAACCTAGTTTAAATTCGAACCCTAGGAAGGAGTGGTTCGTTCCTGTTTGTAATTGAACAGGTCCTCTACTGTAAAAGTTTTAACGAGCCCAGTATAGGAGAAACTCGGCGTTTTTCAATTTTAGAGAGTCTGAAAAAACTAAAGGAGACTCCACGTTGAACTTTTTCGTATATTTGTGTCCCTCAAGCCCGAAAAAGTATAAAATAATACCTGGGGGAACCGCTTGATCTTGCGACCAAGGAGTACTTTCATAATAGTGTCGTTGACCTGAAAAGTAAAAAGCGATCAAGGACACGTCGTTTTATTTCCTTATCGAGTTCGAACGACAAAAACCCGGCAATCTTTTCCTGATTTTGCGGTCAGAAAAGAGCTAAAAGGGGACCGTCTTTTAATTCCGTTTTAACGAGTGAAAAAGAAACACTCGGCGATCTTTTCATGTTTTAGGAGTCAGAAAAGGGCTTAAAAGATGACTCTGATATTTTTGTTTGTGAAAAATTACAATTTCCCTCGAAATCCCTTTGTCCTGCACAAAAGCAACACATTACTCATACCTGTTTAAAATAGGCAAAAATACATTCAAAAACATCTTTTCATGGTAAAAAATGAACTAATTCATCCAAAAAACCTATAAAAAGACCTTTTACCATGTCATTTTTACCGTTTCACTGTTGAGGTTGAAAAAAGGAGCTTTTGACAAGAAACTTCTCGTGGTCGCTGCGGAAAATCTGACCGTCGGAATCGAACGCCGTCTCATCCAGGTATTTTACACATCCTACTCTGCATTTCTATCCGTTTAGAATCAATTTTTTAGGTTTTAGTTTCATTTTTTGGGGGGGTTTTGGTTTTGGAATGCGCCTCTCGGCGGACGCAGGTGCCCTTCGGGTGACCTGCGTCCCCCGACTTTTTCTCATACGGGAAAACGGTCGGAAGACGCAGCCCGCCTTCAGGCCAGCTGCGTCCGGGCGCCCTGTGCTACAAAGCCGGGGTGCGTCCTCCGAGAAACGCGCATTTCAAAACCCCAACTCTCTCAAAAAACCACCAAAAATTCCCAAATTAATTTCTAATTGCTATATTTTTGATATGCAGGGCATTAATCATGTTAGACTGGAGAGAAAGAGAGCATGTAGAGGAAGATGAAGCTGCAATAAATCATCAACCTTCCCTGGATGCCCTAAGAGCATGCGGATTATACAAATATTGGACCATACCGGGCATGAGGGGCCAGGTAAGATTCTTGGAATGGCTGGTTGAGCGATGGAACGTTACAAGAACAATGCTTTTACATAGGAGGGCACCAGCTCGAGATAGAGCCCTCGGATGTATACTTTCTCACTGGCTTGCCAAACAGAGGTGAGCAACTCAGTCTTGCGGGGACTAGGCCGGGTGGCCAATCCCTTGATAGTCTCCGCGAGGATTGGTGCACACGTGGGGCTCACCATTCAAAAGGCATAGAGATAAAACACATCACTCTACGGAACTCAAAGTCATAGCGTTCACGGTTACCAGAATTTGCGGCGCGGCCGCTTTACACATTGCTTCCGGATCCCAAATGCGGATGGCAATTGACTGTTACCAAGGCACCATTTTCAACTGGTGTGAAGCTGTGTCGGCTCATATGAAGAGCCAACTGACCAAGGCAAAGAACGGACGACTAAAGACTTTTGGATATGGGCCTATAGTCGTGAGCTTTGCCTTGGAGAGAATTCCAATGCTGATCCCTCAGCAACTCACTGTTGATATCTTGGGTCCTCGGCAGCCAAAGCTGATACGATGGGTTGCGGTGATGGCCCGGCATCCTGACGAGGGCGCGACAGTAGTTCGATTCTCAGATAGTTATTTTGACTGGTTAGAGGGCCAGCTTTTTGTGATACAGGACTTTCCGTATGCCGGAATGGATTTCAGAGGTGATCCGGACATGGTTCTTCCACAGGGAGAACAATGGGACGACAGAGGTACTTTTTATTTTCACAAGTTTTCTAGTTATGTATTTTTTGTATTTTTTATATATATCGTCTCAAAACTAATAGAAAATTTTTCAAAATGCAGATGTTGGTCCACAGCGTCCAGCCAACCTCCGGCCTTATGATAGACTACATCCAGCTGCACCGGTACCGGCCCACAGGATGCGACAGCAGAAGTACTAGCTGAGTTGGAGCATGATCTAGAGCGTCTCACGGCAGATATACCTGAGACTACTATGGACGACATTCCTATCAGGCTTCAGCACTTCGTAGTCGCGGTCCCTGGACCGTTTAGGAGATTTTTGCGTAAGGTAGCCGCGCAGTGGTGTCGTACAGAGAGCACCACCAGTGATTGACTAGTCACTTTTGTAGTCACATGTGACATTTTTGACTTTTTGTACTATCATTTTGCCGATCATAAGGTGTTTTAAACCTATGATCGAAGACGATGTATATATTTTTTGACACACTTCTATCTATATATATCACTATTACGGCTTATCTTGTTTAACATATGTGATGAAATGTTTTTAAATTTACTTGCATGATTATCGTAAATGTCTGTCCAACATTCGAGAAGCAATTGCATCTGCTAATGTATTCAAAGACCTTGGAATATGTTGATATTCAATGTAATCAAATTCACGTTCCAAGAGACGCACTCTCAAAAACAACCTTAATAACACAGGATTTCTAATGGCATAAACTCTATTAAGCTGTAATACAACAAGTTCAGAATCTAACCTCACTATCAAACGTCGAATTCCAAATGAAATAGATTCGGATAATAATTCAACCACTGCGCTGTATTCTGCAATGTTATTCGTTGTTTGACCGAGGCTTACCCCATGCATAGAAACTAACTCGTCAGAGGGCGAATAGATAACCCAAGCTGCGGAAGAGATATTCCGTGTATTACGACAAGCACCATCAGCAAATCCAATGTATGTTTGGAGAGGCGTCGACATCTACAATATCAAGAGTAAAACCAAGATAAGCCAGAATAATGACGAAAAACCACACTCGCTAAGCTAAGCACACTGACTAGCTAGAAAGGAAATCTAACCTATCTAAAAATTTCTCCATACCCATCATTTTAAGCATAATACCTCTTTAGGTAAAGTCCATTTCTGGGTTTACCCAAAGAGTCCCCATCAAAATCAACTAACTCATAAGCCCCTTTTGCTAGCTTTCGCTTTACAATGTAGGGCCCATGCCACATGGGAACGAATTTTCCGGCACCTAGCTTATCGTTAGCTTGATCATATAATAGTACTAGGTCTCCTTCCGAAAAACTTCGAGGGGTTACATTTTTATCGTACTGAGCTTTCATTCGTTTCGCGTGAGTCTCGATAGCTAAAGTAGCGTCACGTCGAGTCTCATCTAATTTAGCCAAGTATAATAACCGTTTCTCCTCTTCGGAAGTAGCTGGAAGTAATTCGACAGCCATTTGAAGTGATGGGATTTCGCATTCAATAGGTAACACAGCTTCTAAGCCATAAACTAGCTGGAAAGGGGTGAAACCTGTTGAATTTTTCACTGAAGTTCGATATGCCCATAGCGCCGAAAATAACATGTTATGCCAATTCGTTCGATGGATACCAATGATCCGTCGAATCATGATGACTAGAACTTTGTTGATTGACTCAACCAAACCGTTGGCTTGCGGATAATAAGGAGTAGAGCTATCGTGGCGCAAACCAAGCTGGCTTGTAAGCTCAGTCATCATGACGTTTCGAAAATGGCTCCCATGGTCAGTAATGATTGCTTGTGGGACACCAAACCTAGTTATGATATGATTGAATACGAAAACTGCAGCTGTCTTGCCGCTTGCGTCGAATGTAGGCATCGCCTCGGCCCATTTTGTAAAATAATCAACCGCGAGGATGATATACGCATGCCCCCCGGCGAGTGAGGGTTACAAGTAATAAAGTCAATGCCCCATTTGGCGAATGGACCAGCGGCAATTATAGGGTGGAGAGGAGCAGGTGGAGCGCGCATCTTTCGATCAAACACTTGACAGTTGTGGCATGTTCTGACAGCAAGGATACAATCTTTAAACATAGACGGCCAGAAATAGCCAGCGCGCAACACCTTCTGAGCTGTGGCATACCCAGACATATGACCGCCACATGCTCCAGAGTGACAATCATTCAAAACTCTCTCAGCCTCTTCGTGAGTTAAACAACGTCGAAAAACTAAGTCTGCCCCCGGCGATAAAGTGTATCTCCAATAATTCTGTATTGCTGGGATCGAAACCGAATTTTTCGACGGTCTTCCTTGGAAGCTTCAGGCCGAAAGGTTTGGGTTTGGAGATAGATGATTATATCCCCATACCACGGATCTAAAGTGCTAATAAGAAACAAAGATTCGTCCGCAATGGACTCCTCTGCCACAGTCTCTGTGTCAGCACTCGGGAAATCACACATCAATTCCGCAAAAACTAAAGATTTCTTAGACTTGGACTTCTCGAACTCCAAGTCGAACTCTTGCAGGATAACAATCCATTTAGAGTACTTGCCCCCTAGCAGTTGTTTTGTCAAAATATAAATCATAGGGTTGCAATCCGAAATAACTGTAGTTTTGCGGAGAAGAATGTAGTGACGAAAACGCTGGACAGCTTGAACGGCTGCCAGGGCCAATTTCTCCACATGCGAATATTTTAACTCAGTGGGATTTAAGGTTCTACTAAGATAATATATCACATGCTCTGCTTTGAATTCATCTTCTTGAACTAACACCATTCCAATGGTGGAATGCGAAGCTGCGAGGTATAAGAAGTAGTCCTGGTTGTAGTTGGGAGGATGCAATAACGGTGCATGGGTCAACGCGTGTTTTAATGCATCAAAAGATTGTTGGGCAATCTCGTCCCAAAAGAATTGTGCGTTCTGTTTCAACAACCGTGTAAAACCTTTAGTGACCTCGGCGTAGTTTGGGATGAATCGGCGTAAAAAGTTCGCTTTCCCTTGCAAACTTTGGAGTTGGCGCAAACTCGAAGGAGGAGGCAATTTGATGATAGCCTCGACTTTCGAGGGATCGACGCGAATGCCGGCTTTTGAAAAACAAATCCCAGCAATCGACCTGTTTCTATACAGAAAACACACTTGTGGGGATTCAACCGAATTCGATAATGCCTACACCTCATAAAGATTGCTCGTAGGTGGACAAGGTGATCAGCTCGTTGTAAAGAATGAGCAGGCAAATCATCGAGATAGGGTTGCACAATGTGCTTGATGTCATGAAATGCATAAGACATCGCCCGTTGAAAAGTAGCCCCGGCATTCTTAAGTCCAAAAGGTAATTTGCAATAAGCAAATGTCCCCCATGGACAAATGAATGCCGTTTTTGGTTGATCGGCAGGTAGAATATTGATTTGATTATAGCCTGAGAAACCATCCATGAAGGAAAACATCTCACTTCCGGCACAATCATCAATAATTTGATCGATATAAGGCGTAGGATAGTTGTCTTTTGGACAAGCTCGATTGATATCCCTATAGTCGATACAGATTCTTATTGTTCCTTGTTTTTTATTGACGGGAACAATATTCGATACCCAATCCGTTAACGGGATCGGATAAATGAAACTGCTTTCAACAGCTTTTCGACTTCTGCTTTATCGCAGCTGCTTTTCGAGGGTGAATCTGACGCAACCGTTGCCGAATGGGTTTAGCATCCGGGTAGGTTTTGATTTCATGAACAACAATGGCAGGATCAATTCCGGCATTTCCTCGTAAGACCAGGCAAACACGTCGCGGAATTCTTGGAATAGGGCCTTGTAAGTTTGGATTTCTTCTTCAGTACATGCGGCACCTATATGAATGTTCTCCTCGATTCCGGGCTTCACTGAAATATCAATGGGAATAGTACGAGAAATATTCCCTAAATTCAGCTCTGAATCAGAATGTTTCGTTGGATCCTGAGCGTCTTTGACATATTCAGCGGTAAAGATAGATGAAAAATCATTTTCAAATGCATCATCCTTAGGTAAAAACGAAGATCTGTGATGGAGATCTTCCCATGGTAGATCATCTACACTTAGGATTTCGCGAAGTTGTTCGTCAGATGACACTTCTTCGGGAAACGTTATCCGTTCTAAGGGTGAGGTGAAAAGTGACTCTTCACTGACCACATTCATTTGGTCGGTTTCGGTTGAATGAAAGTCGGTAAAAGACATAAGAGCTTCATAAGCAATCTCATACGGACTCAACGGCATAACATCACCGAGTGAGTCTAGCTCAGAGTCAGAGGGAACATACCAAGGATCATCATAAATAATGTTTTCTGACGTGATCATATGAATTGTTGCAAACGAAGGGTCTGCATTGAGTGGAGGAGAGAGGAAAAGTTCCCAGTAAACCGGAATCCTTAACTAAACCTACACCAATGTCCCTATAAGGGATTGTCGTTTTACCAACATGCTGGATAGTTTCTAAGAGGTTGGGTCGGATGAAAAGTATGTCAGCTGATCAATAGTCACGATCTTACCGTTATGTGGAAACTTAATGACTCTGAAGACCGATGAAACGACCGCTGTCATAGCATATGACCAACTTCGACCCAAAAGAAGGTTGTAGTCTAGAGGGGCATCAACCACTTCCACATCCAGACTAACGGTTTTACCTTCGACCCCTATAGGCAATTCTTGTAGAATACCAAACGGACGGAACCCACGGCCATCAAAGGCCTTAAGGATGGTGGGGGATTGGTTCAACGAAGGAGAACCAAGCGATCTCCAACATTGAATCGACATAATACACGTAGAAGCTCCCTCATCAATCACAGTCCGATGAATAGGCCTGTTTTTGACTATCACTGGGATTTGGAAAGCCATTTGATGGGGGAGACGCGGTGTACTACTTTCTAGATCAAAGATCATTAGGTTCGGGTCCTGAACATCGACAGCTCCAATAGCCGACAAAAGCAATTTTCGTTGCGCTGGACATGATTGCAGCACTTCGAGTGCCGACATTGCTGAAGGTGAAACAGCTAAGTCTTCAACAATGTTGTAATTCTGGGCTGCTCTCGCATGTGGATTGAAAGCAGACCTTCGAAGTACACCCTTGGCGGGCGGCTTAATCACTAAGTCTGGGTTAGGTTTTTCGATCTGTAGTGGATCGGAACCAGGAGCTGAGGTTGATGGGTTAGAGTGAGAAGATTCTGCTTCCTTACCATCAACAGGAGCCTTACTACCATAATCTTGCGATCGAGTCGCAATCCTGACATGAGACATCATCAAAATGGGTTCTTCACTGGCATTCGAAGAAGAACCTATCATCTTATTTTCCTGCTCTGGAAATGGATTTTTTAACACAGCAGGAGTGGGAGAACCTTTGACTATTTTCACTACCTCGGCCCGATGAGGGCAGTCTCTCGTAAAATGATCTTCTTCACAAATAAGACAAGGATATCGAGGTTTGCGCTTTTCGTCATTGGTTTCCGACTTTTCCGTTTTCTCCTTTGGAGCCTTGTCTGCTTTAGCCTTCTTCTTTCCTTTCTTCTTTCCACCGTTTTTTGATTTGGCCGTAGATGACTCTACAGCGTGAATGTCGGCGGTAAGTTCAGGAGGAGAAGACTCTCCTGTCGGAGAATCAGGCAAAGTGATAATTGGAGTATTGGAGGTCTTGGAAGACTTCTTCTTACTCTTCGTAGTCACGATAAATCATACCATCAGCGGCATGAGATCCCGAAGGAGCAGCAGCGATTTGGTTTGACTTTGGAAGATCCGGAATTTTCTCGTGTAACGTACCCGACTGAGTGTAAACTAAGTCAAGGTATTGTGCCTGAGCAATGACTTGCTCCTCAGTAACTACTCCGGCCTTAGCTACATCTTCAGTAATTCTTGGTAATAATGATTTGACAAACCATTCAGCTAAGATTTGGTCCGGGATAAAAACTTTCACTAATCTCTTCGACGTCTCCACTCATGGATGTGATCAGAAATGTACGTGGATGTCGATTGTTTTAGCGAAGTTAATAATTCTGTACCATTATCGTATCTGACTGGTAACTGAAAATGAGTTAAGAACGAGGTAGCTAACTGGCTAAAGTTGTAAAAAGAGGCCCGTGGTAACTCAATGTACCACTTGGCTGCGAGACCAATGAGTGTACGCTGGAAAAGACGTAAGCGGATGGAATCATCTGAGATGGAATTTGATGCACACCAGAGGTGGTAAGTCATCACGTGA
Organism: Pinus tabuliformis; assembly: GCA_031772625.1. Lineage (NCBI taxonomy): Eukaryota > Viridiplantae > Streptophyta > Pinopsida > Pinales > Pinaceae > Pinus > Pinus tabuliformis. The sequence goes on from CM062815.1 coordinate 1,012,333,572, forward strand.
TTAGACGGATCCTCTCCAGACTTACCTTCGAACTTGGGTATATCGCTGGGCAACTTATTTGGCATTGGCGGCCAGAACTGAAGATATTGAATTGGATCGTTCGTTAGGCGCGTCAAGTCGGGTAAATCTAAAGTCGCAATAAACGGTAACTGCCGGTTAGGATCTCTAAAACTCTGAGTCACAATACCAGCCCCAGGAGGAGGATATCCAGGATAACTAGGAACAGGAGTCGCATTTGGATATTATATCCTCCTGGAAAACCAGGATTAACCGGACCGTACTGGGGTTGCTGAGGTTGTTGATAAGTGTACCCAGGATACGGTTGATACTGGTAAACCGGTTGTTGGGCAGCTTGCCCAGGTTGATACTGTCCCTGGTACGGAGGTTGAACAAATTGAGGTTGAGTAGTAACAACCGTACTTGTACCAGGTTGGCCTGCAGGCATCTGGACTGTGGTTTGAACCGTGGGTCCAGACAACGGTACAGATGTCTGAGGAGTGGTTACAGGGACAGTAGAAACGGAGCTGCCGATACTCCAGAAGTAAGCATGGTAGATGAAGCGGTAGTTGCTGCAGCCGTGTGAGGTGAGGAGTAAGGTGCAATTGGCGGCTGAGTAACTACAGAAGTTACAGGGGTCTGAACACTTGACTGGACAGGTTGCGGTTGCTGGGGTGGACCAGGAACTGCAGGTTGTCCTGCTTGAGGTACCGACTGTATACTTGGTTGCGACATCTGTTGACCCTGTGACGGATCCCATGTTAACATTCCAGGGTATTGACTCGTAACAGGTTGAGGATACTGAGATCCATAGCCGTATTGAGGATAGGGTTGATAACTGTAAGGTGCAGTCCCATATGATTGCCCTTGAGGTGGTTGATAACCTTGACCAGGGTATTGATAACCTTGAGGTAAATACGAATACTGGGGTTGACCTTGACCTTGAGGTTGGTATCCTTGAGGTTGATACCCTTGGGGTTGATACCCTTGGGGTTGCCATCCTTGAGGTTGCCATCCTTGAGGTTGATATTGATACTGAGGTTGACTTTGGGGTACATATTGAGGCTGGGGTTGATACCCTTGGGGTTGATACCCTTGAGGTTGCCCCCAGTCACGAATGAAGTACCTTGAGGTTGCCCCCAGGCATTAACGAAGGTTGCCCCCCAGGCGGTAATTGGCCACCTTGAGGTTGGTTAATGGGAGTTGAACCTGACATCATATAAACGTCACCTATACTCAATGGTACATTACCACTGTTTCCAACTAATAACCCATGATCAACGGGTTGAGGAGATGCTCCCGCAAAGGTACCAGAAAGTGATTGATACCCAGTAGGAACAGAAGGACCGCCATGTAAAAATGATTCAGGACTTTGTGAAAACACAGATGACTGACCAGACATATTTACAGGAGAATGAATTCCTCTAGGTGGAACCGGAGTACGAGGTGTAGAAAAACCTACTGAGTTGTCTAAAAAATTGGTTAATGCAAGGTACCAAGATTCACTTCTAGAGAGGACTGTAAAAGATGGATTCACGCTCCCTTAGATCAAGGGTAATTAGATCTTCAGAATCAGAAACGCCTATTTCTTCCTCTGGAACAAGTTCTTCTATAGCAATTAATCCAACAGGAAGATTTTCGGTGATAATCTTTCTATTCTTGGTGAATCAGGAACACTAGGAGTTGGAGTAACAGGTTCGGAAATTTCAGGTTCTTCGCCTGTTTCACTGGCAGATGAAAAACTACCAGCAAGCTCGGAAACTGTAACAGCTTCGGGATTGTAACCTGTTTCTAAACTTTGGTAATCTGGATGGACTACCAAGGAAAATTCTCCTTCTTCAGGTGATCCTACTCTACTGCCACTAGGAGGAGTTACAAGGACCTTTAACCCTTCTAAATAACCCGGAATGTCTTCAGGAGATTCACCCCGCGATTTACGGAGTTTTCTTAACAAATCTATTCCGGTAACAATCTCAGGAGACTTGCCCCGAAGTCTACGGGACTGTCTCGGTAATTCCGCCACAATTAAAGATTTTAACTACAACACACAAAGTAAAAAATTTCAAATCAAACCACCTAAAGTCTTCTAAAGAACCAATCAAATTTGAAGCACACGCCTAAATAATCTAGAGCGTCAAACCACACACAAACAGTAGTCTTCGGACCAAAAGCGCTAGTTGGTGATTAGGCCCAACCTCGCAGGATTCAGTACAGAATAGTGGGTGGAACAGTTACCCCGGCAACCTGCTTAATGAATAGACTGGACCAAGTTCCTCCACTTTAACCGTCTCGAAGTGAAGCGAACCCCCCAGAAAATCCAAGTGAGTATAACCGACGTCTGCTCCAGGTACAGTGGGACCTTCCCTCCACCGTCACCTTGGGTAGAATCCTAGATATTATGGCCACTAAGGTTACCAATCACAACAATTACACCTGGGGGAACAGTCTAAACTCCGACAGCACGCAAGGGCAGAGTAGCAAGCTCCAATCCCCTTACCGGCTCCTTGACAACAATCCAAGGTTTACCGATAAGTGACCCTGGCTCCTCGACAATGGTTAATCCGAGGTTTACCGTTTGTAATACGTACTGCCTGGCGTCGTTCCCAACGAGGGAGGAATGATCCCCTCACTGGTTCGGACACGAGCTCGTGCTTCTCCTTTAAGAGGAGCTTTCCCAGAATGTAACTGAAACAATTGGATTTGTTCTACTCAAGATAGACTATCTGTTTGGTTTTGTAGTCTTGGAGAGTTAAGTACTCACCTACTCCAAGACCCTAGCCTAAGCTATGTTGGTGCTTCAGAGCCTAGAAAAATAAAGATTACTAGATTGATTTTAATTTAAGCGTTACTTTTAAGGTTGTTTCTTAAGTCAAAAGGTGATGGAAGTGAAACAGTGGTGTGTTGACTCGACTCGAAACCACTACAAAATGCACCTAGAATGATTTATCCACTACTTTACTTTTTCGATGAATTGCTTAACTAAAAAGTTGAGAGAATGCAATCTTTATAAAAGCAACTTCTTAATTGAAGACAATCAAAGAAACAATTCGTTTTTCTTTTCCAAGCATAAAAACATAACTCTCTTTACATGCACGAAAAAACTCTTTTCTTCTTTTCGAAAACAAAAAGCTACTTGAAACAAGACTTTTTAAGAAGATGTTTTTGTATTTTTCTTTTAATAAAGCAAATAAATCTAATATAACCAAAAATCAATCTTAACAACTCTTAAAATCTATGAAAATGCACTCATAAGCAAACTAAAGGCAAATTTACTCTAAGCAATCTTAACGAGGCCAAAACTAACAATGATTATTTCTAAGGTGTTTTACTTGATCACAATCAAATCAAGGACTAGCTTATTGCAGAATCAAAAACTAGTCAAAACAAAACTCTAATCTTTTTGTTCTTTTTGTAAAATGGAAATCAATACTTTATAAACAAGCAATTCGAAATTTGACCCAAAACAACTCAAATGGCAAGTTGCTCACAAAAGGAGACTTTACGACAGGCCCGACTTCTAAGAAGGTTGACTAACCAGAGAGATCTAAGGCTGGACAACTTTCTACTATCAAAGTCACTACAAAGCCTTTCCAAAAATCAAACCCTAGGTCTAAACTTCGTTGAAAACCACTAAAACACTCAAAGCTCACAAAACTAGTTCAGGTGAAAATTCTTGACAGGGTACTAAAGGATCTGGGCAGAAAACACTAAGGAAACAAAATCTAAAAGCAATTTAAAGCAAAAATGGAATTTTCTTAAGTTTTACAGGAAGACGCAGGCAACCGTTGTCACAGGTGCGGCCCCGCTCTGTGCAGACGGCAACAGCGCGTCCAAAGACGCACTGTGCAGTACTCAGAGGGTGCGTCCTTCTGGAAAAATGAAGAAAAACCAAATCTAACTAAATCTAAAGCTAAGCCACCCAAATACTAATTCTCACAGTCAAAAACCAGAAATAAAAATGATTTTCTCAAAGCAAAGTTCATATAAAGGAAAAGACTCTCTCATTAATGGATTCCCCAGCGGAGTCGCCAATTTGTCACACGGAATCTGTCAAGGGTGCGGACACGACTGACCTTCCTAGAAGTCTAAGACATTCTAATGACAAACAAGACAAAATGGAGTGATCTTTCTCTAAATACACCTTTTACAACATGAAAACTACAAGTGTTTAGGCTTACCTTATTCCAAAACGCTGTTGTTGAAGTCCGTTCTTGACGATCCGGATGAGCTCCTCCTTCAAGTCAATTCCTGCAACCACAAACAATCAAACAATTACCAAGCACTTGCATTTCATATAATAAAACATATATTCAACATGCAGACCAAGGAACACATGAAATAACTCATTAACACAAGCTATTGAGAAAAATAAACCAGTTTGTATTAATAACGAAACAAAGAAACTCTTACAACCTGGCCTTGGTGTTGTGCAAGTTCCTCCCAGGGTCCATCAAGGGTTTTCCTCTACTTTGACAAAGCTCACCCTCTCCCAAGTAGAATCAAGTGAAGACAATCTCCCTCACAAAGGCTCTAATGGAAGACCTAAATCCTGCAGCATTTACCCAAAGAAAATGTATAGCTCCAACCTCCTCTCCTTCTGGCTCAATGCCTTTATTTATAGTGCTGTAAAGAGGTTATTCAGGTCCACTATCAATGGGATCATCCCCCTCTTGGGTGGGATAGCTCCCTTATTGATGGGATAAGTTCCCCCTTAATAGAGATACATGAACCAACTGGAGGCGCATCCATTTCATCAAACCGACCTCTAGAATGTTCTAGAAGTAACCACAAGTAACTTTTTCAAGATAAAACTCGCGCATTTTGCCTTTTACAGAGGGACGCACCTGTCCCTTAACATACAGAGCGTCCATGGACGCAGATTTTGTGAACATGGTCAGCGTCCCCGCAGGTAAGGCTAGAGAGAACCTGCGACCCCAGAGATAAACATAGTTTTTACAAGACTTTCTCTCTGTCTTTGAGTTTGAGATGGATAACAGAGGCATGAGACTTGCCTAAGAGGGTAGCATGACTGTTGATTTGAGCCATACTAACTGTAAGTAGTCAAGGTGACATTTTTAGTGTAACAGGCGAGGTTGACTCGGCAGATTGATGCGGAGGCTGGGGTGGGCGAAGTGTCAAATCGACAGTGAGGGTGACGACAGCGGGGAGGGGCATAGGC